>OX439132.1:16131942-16314442 GCA_949318235.1 Ecdyonurus torrentis | reverse complement strand
CGTTCCTTTTCTTTTTTCTCTTAAATGCAAAACGGTTCTTTTTGCTAACAAATCTTTTTTAACGAATTTATCACAAAAGCTTAATTAGACAGACAGGTTAATGAACTAAAAAAACATGCATAATTAATTAGTAAACATGAAAATTTCCATACTTGTACATAATTTTTTACTGACATACAATATCCTTGTTATTTTTTTTTCTTTCTTTAAGTTCATTAAATTTTTAAAAATTAATTTTTAGTATAATGAAATATAAAATATTATTAAAGTACTAAAAATTAATCTTAGTAACTTTCAAAATAACTTTTTGATCTTTTTTAGCTTAGATTAAGGTTCTATTGCTAATTGACAATATTATTAGATTTTATACTTATAACATATTTTGGATAACATAATATAATATAAATTATACTTTATTATATATATGCCATGAATAAAAGGTTAATGATGATAAAAAAATAAATTCTTGCTAAACTGCCCATTTCTTAAATTTTGATTGATTTCTTTTGTTTATTTTTATTTTATTATGCTGTTACATGATTCAATTCCATTCTGCATCCCATAATAATTATTAATCTTTAATTGTAAATAATTTGAATTACTATATATAACAGCAGCCAACAAGATTGAATAACTTTTTACCTTAAAAAAATGTAAATCGAAAACTTAAAATAAATTAATGCAGCAAAACAGTAACCTTAAAAATATTTGTTTAAGATAAAAAAAAAACTATAATCACAATATTGAATCCAATCGTTAACATTATTGAAATTTTTATTACTACTTTATATGCATTTTTATTTGAACAAGATTTTCAATGTTGAGAGAAAGATGCCACAGTACATATAAAAAGAATGACTACGATATGCCCACCAACAAACAATCAAATTTTATCACCGTCGTATTGTCAGACAGAAGCAACTTACATAAAATCTTTCTCTTCTTTTCTTTTTTTTTTTTTTTTTTTATATTTAAAGCCTTCTTTTTATTCATCAACTCTTTGAATTTCAAATAAGCATGTGTATAGTCAACAACATATACAAGAAAAAAAAATCATCTTCTGAGACAAACACATGCATTTTAAATTTAATATGTGTGCTAATTAATACACACAATACAATATAATATAAAAATGTAGAGATTAAAATTTTATAGTTATAAAATTCGTGGGTGGTTGCAATAAAAATGTTTACAATTGCATTTTACAATGATATTCAAAATATGCCAAGTTTCATTATTCTAAATTTACTTTATCATAAAAATATATAATAATAGAAGATAAATTTATTATTATATGTATCATGTAAATCTTAATATTTTTATTGCTAATAAAAACACACAACTACTTCATTGATAAACTTCTCTCTCTCTCTCTCTCTCTTTTTTTTTTTTTTGTACCAACAACAACAACTAATTTTCATGCACATTTTTTTTCATTGACCCATAATTTTTGAATAAATTATTTACAATTTTACTATTTTTAGATTTTATTTAACTTTTTCCAGCTTTAATAAGCAATACTATAGTACATTACATGTAACGATGTTGAGCGGGTGATCTACATACTTTTTCTGCAGGCGCAAAAGTAACAATGGAGGTTTAACTGAGTTTAAAATCATCATTTGCGGTTACTTATACAACAGTTCGCGATAGTGTTAAAACTGTTAACACTATACATCAATACAAAATCATAATACTTTCTATATACCTGACGGTTAATAATTAATGTAACATAAACAATAATAAATTATATCGACCTAATTTAAATCAATGTAAAACAAAAAGATTAAATCAATATAATGTAAATCAATATTATAAAACTGATACATATAGAGTAGCACACGGAAGTATAAAGTTAAACAAAAAAAAGAATATTATTTATGGTTTTTTCATATATAATAATAAAAAGTTGCTGACCAAAAAAAAAAAAAAGAGATTGAGGATTCCAAACTCGTGTTGCTGATACTGCATTTAAAGTCTTTATATGAAGGCGCAAGAGAAGCTTTTGCTTTACTATATGTAACTCGATTTTGCTGTCCGCTCGCTCTAGCCGTCAATTAAGTTTCTGACAGGGCAGCGTGGTAAAGCATGCCGAGTTCGGGTTAGTGTGTTGGTAGTCGCACCTGGAATACTGATAATCCGTATCTACCATTCACAAGGCACGAACTCCGGATGTCCCTTAGCGTCTAGTATTAATTAGGCAATTTGTCCAACATGGCGTTACGTTTTCACACCCTATATATTGCTCCTATAAAAACGTTTTTATTACCCTCCCTCCCTATATAATACTAAATTTCTCTTCTTTTTTTTTCCATCAACATTTTTTTCTTTCTATTTTTGTTTAAGATTATAAGATGCATGCATGATAATTTTTTATATGACATTATGTTATATAAGATTTTCACTTGTTATATCAATTCACTACTAGTCTTTTTCTTTTGTAATTTTTATTTACATAATACATATACTTCGTTCATACGCTTAATAAATAGACAAACTTTAATAACTTGAACGTTAAGTTTGTGATTTCAAAATCACATTACCAATTATCATCAAAAAATTTGCACAATCATAAATTTATTAAATTTCTTTATCTGCAAATATAATTCAAATGCACCTTTTAAGTGAACAAAAATTCCATAATGTAATTTAAGGGAGTATGGGTTAGACGTCGACCATTAGACTCAAATTTCTCTCGTCAAAAATATCTGAAATTTTGCATAATGATACTACAACTTGAGACAATTTCAAATATATAAAAATTTTGGGGGGTCACCGTGCAAATTAATTTTATTTGATTTTTTGAAAATTTAAGTCCATAAGGCCCAGTGTTAATTTCAATAATTTTTTTCTTTTTTCTCGGGACGGTCAAACATCATGAAATTTTTATCACGGCTATATATAGGTGTAACCCTTAGCTACACAAGGACACTAAATTTAGACCCAAAACACTTCTATAGTTTTTTTTAGATATAAGGTCGGTACCCTACTCCCTTAAGTTAATTTTATTAAAATAAAACATTTTTGTTTGAACTATAACATAGACAATGACTGGCCAATTTGTTAGCTTTGTTAAGAAGTATATTGTATAGAGCTCAAAGAAACCATATATATCGCTTTCTGCAATTGAAAAATAATAAAATTAGTTATTGAAAGTCAGTACAAACTTTATGACTTCTCTTCCAATTCAATTTCTATAAAAGTTACAGAAAAAGATAAACAACGATTTATTATTGGATTGGATTCAAAATAAATTGAATTTTTGAAATACCCTGCTATGCTTCAGATATTTTTCCTTTCGTTAATAATAATATTTTCTTATTTTCTTTTGTTCTGTATGCCATATACAATTGCCCCCAAGTTGGTTATAATCCATAATTCTTATTACTTGCCAAAGAAATCGTGCCCTTGGCAGTACAAATAAATAAAAATCTAGTTTTCAAACTTCGAAGACGACTATGAGATCTGAGCTATAGAAAAGCGTACGGCGACTGAATCCACCCCCGACCGCCAAGTTAATCTGATGAAAAGTCGGTGACGAGTAAAACGGGGCGCTTGCAGCTGCCGGAATGTCGGGTAGAGACGTTGCGATTGCCGCCACATTTGATCACTCTCTTGGGATACAGCACTTCACACTTCTATAAAGTGTATAGCCTGTATAGTGAGTTAGTCAAGGAATAACTAGAAAATGTTGTCACCATCAGTCTGACTGTCTCAAAACTTTACACTGAAAGATAATCTCTCTGATTTATTATGCTTATTTGAGGAAAGCTAATGACAATCATTTAACGTCATTATATATACTTACGAGGAAATTTCTGCAATTATAATCTTCCTATTAAAAAAATTACAATATTTTTACCTCGAAATTTCTGATAAACTTTTATTTAATATGAAAAGAATTTTTTCAGCTAAGCAGAACTAATAGAGAAACCATTGTTATTTATACTCTTAATTTGTAAGTTTATATAGGACGTGAAATATGCAACTATATTATGCATATTTTAGAGTTTAGTAGCTATTTTTTCCCATAGAAGTTTTTATGTGAAAAGTTGAACCATATCATCAGTCGAGATTGCAGAGGTTGTGCAAGTTGCACTCTGGAGATCAATTTGCAGACCTTTGCACTGACCGCAACAGTGGCACTGAATGGCATGTGAAATAAAAAATTACATGGGAGAATGAAAAAAAAAAGAGAGAGAGAGAGAGAGAGAGAGAGAGATTCAAATAAATGGAAAGAAAAAAAACTGGAAAATTTGAAATGTAATTTTCTAAGCAATCAAAAATAAACAGTGCAAGTGACATATAAAATTCTAGAAATAAGATTTATAGTATTTCTTGATGGAAAAAAGAGCGTGTATAATATATAGAAAAGAATTTACTTATTGAAATTCAGAAGACCATGAGAAAAAACAACAACATTAATTTTCCATATATATAAGACATGAGTTTACACATTACTATAGAAATAGTAGAAATCATTTTGTTCTAACTCGAAGTATAACAAGAAGAAGAAAAAACAATTAATTTTATTCTTTTGGACTTGTGATATAAGCCAGTTACACAATGTAATATTTTTCTCACATGCTGGGTTTTTAAAAGATCACGTGTGCTGATGCTCCCAGTGGGGTCGCGTGGCGGGCAGTTTGAATGAAGTGCCGAGTCTGCAACGTCAAGTCATCTTATATATACCCATGGGACACATACCAAGTATGAGAACCCCCAATCAGGAGCAAAAGGTACTTCTTGCTCGCTCTATACGTGCCACGGAAGCGGATGGCTTGTTCTTTATAAAAAATCCCCATGGGTCTACACATACAGTACCATCCCCAATAACAGTAACCTATAGCACTGCCCGCAATATAACCTATACGAGAAAAACTTTTTATATTTCTCTGGAAAAAAAAAAAGATATCAAAACAGTAAAAAGTTTCATTTTATTTATACAATAAGACTTTTACAGAATTCAAATATTATTAAAGATTATTATTTTCTTCACGCCTGAATTGAGAGATGAAAATATGAAATAACCAAGCAGCAATTTTGTGTTTGTTTTTAATCTTATTTCTTACATGCTTTTTTGATTGTTTTTGAAATTGTGATTACATAAAAATTAATTGTGATTGTTTTTTTGTCTAAAAAAATATTATCTCTAAAGTTCTTGATATTTAGTAATTTTAAATGTTTTGGAATCAGCTTTCTATTTAATTTTTTATGTATTGGCACTTCATCAAGGCAATTTGTATGAAAGTAAAAAACAAAAAAATTATTTTATTGTTGGTTTTCTAGAAATGGTTTGGGTTGAGAAAAAAAAAGCAAGTTAACTTGTATATTTTGCTCATTCTTGTTAATTGTTAATTTATTTACCCCTATGTTTTTCTATGCTGCACAATAAAATAAAACTATAAAGGGGAGAAAAGTACTTATTATTGCTACTCTTAAAACGCCTTTAAATTATATTAATAAACTTGGGATTTTTTTTCCTTTATACAAATTGGTTTATTATTGCATGATAACAAAAAAAATTGTTTTCCTCTCCCTTCTATATAATATAATGTTAATAACAATTCTAGCATGGTGTGTTATATAAAAATACTAATTTTGCACAGCATGCGACTGTCATCCGATTGGAGCGTCCGGCAAAACGTGTAACCAGACAAGTGGACAATGTCCTTGCAAAGACGGAGTAACCGGTACCACGTGTAATCGATGTGCCAGAGGATATCAACAGAGTAGATCACACATCGCACCTTGCATCAGTAAGACAACCCTTTTTTATTTTTAATAATTATGAGTTATGTAGTATATTTTTAAAAATTATGTTGCCATAAAAGAAGAATAACTTCAGTTTTCTAAGTAAAATTGCAATTATTATTATTATATATGTACCTTCTTCTTGGAGGCAAATATGAGTAAATTTTATTTTGCCTTTATACTTTTCACAATATTGGGAATATACCAAGCTGTAAAGCAATATCTCATCATACAGTCATCAAATTTAATCTATGTAGCTTTAAAAAAACTTATTAAACACAGCAGTTTATTATTTTTTTTTTTTGTGTGTGAAAAATTAATCATGTGGCTTAAAAACGACATTATTTAATAAGTGGGATTTCAGCATTATATTATTTTTATTGTTTAATATTTTTTTATTTTACACCTTTATTTTAGTGAGGGTTTAGTTTTCAGAGAAGTACTGTAAATATCGCATTTAATGTATTTTTTTTTCCCATCAGCAAGTAGATTACACGGCGAATCTTTTCTATCCTTAAGGAAAATAATATAAACTATATGGGTGAGATGGAAAGGTAGTTTATACAGTATAGGTGCTAATGAGTCGTCTAAGATATAGGAGCTAGGGTTTAGTATCAAGGGAATATATACAGAACAGAGATAGAAATAATAATAACAAAAAAAAATAGGGAGGGTTAGGGATTATTATAAAAAAATATATATTATATAAGAAAACACGTAAGGAATGTGATAAATTGAAATATTATTCAATAGGGTAAGAAAATATTAGCTTCTCTTCATTATTATAAATATTGACAAAAAAAAATACGTAAAAACAACAAAATTCATGCACTGAAGTGTAAAATAAAATGATGCTGATTCCCTGAATACGCCTGAATGTACTTTTAAATTCACAAAGAATATTTCTAAAGTATACTTTGTTATATAGTGTTCAGTCTATGCTATATACTTTTGACATTATTGATGTATAAATTTATAATATTTACAAATAATACTTTCAACCAATGTCCAGAATTAATCCTTTAAAATATAAATTTTAATATCTACGTATATAAAGTATTTATAAATTAAAACAAAATTTTTTAATTATTAAAAATAATTTAACAAGCTTCCGCCGTTATTATTTGTATACAGTCTATAAAAATAAACAAATATTGGCACTCCCATTTATAAATAATAATATTTTAGTGATTTATTGGTATTAAAAATATAAAAATATTAATAATAAAACAACCTGAATTTAATCTTTACATAGCTTCTGTTTTAATTTGTTTTACAAGCAATATAGCCATAAGGTATATTATTTTTAAAAGAGTGTCCAAAGCAATCTATTCAAACTATATAAAAATATATGAAATATAAAACTAACAACGTATACGTATATACGTCAACTTGATATACATCAGTAAGATTGAGTTATTGTAATTTTATTAATTTTTTTCTTTCTGTCAGAATTCATTAAAAAGAGAGAGAGAGAGAGAGAGAGAGAGAGAGAGAGAAAGAACAAGTTACATTCTTTATAAGGTTATATGATTACAAATGCACGCCCAAAGTCATGTAGGATATTATGGTCAAAAAGATGTTACATGTGAAACGCGGCGCCGGGCGTGGTCAAAAGGTACAGAAAAAAAAATCGTCGTCAAACTACAAAAAGCCCCCTTACTGTGTTTAATAACATCGTATCTTAGCTATTTTCTAAACTAACTACTGCACACTTCAATTACAATTTCTTTACTCTCTATAATTTGCGGCATGACTTTTAACGCGATAAACTTTTAATGTACAACTAAATTTTTTTTATATGTATATACCTCTGCGGTAATTACATTGATGGATACAAAAAAATTGTAGTACAGTCAAAGAAGCCATGTAAATTAGTTAACAATCTGTTTTTATATACTTTTTTTTTTAATAGAAAGGTCATGGGTATAAGTATAACGGAGTAAGATTTCTTGTTCCATTAAAAAACTACAAGATAAAATATTTTCTATATATTATATATTATATATCTTTAGGGTGTATAAGAAAAATATTAATTGATGCAAAATATAACAAATGTACATTTTCTTGCTAAGTTCCACTTAGTAATTTATACAACATGAATATTTAAAAGTTTTATATTAAGTTATTGAAAATATTTTAATTTAATAAAAAATAATGATATATAATTAATTCAAAGGCAAAAATGTATGAAAATTATATTCGTCCTTTTCAATTTTTGTAACAATTCTTCATGTAAAAATTATTATAATGTCACAAAATACCCTCAAGCCAAGCTTAAATTTTATTTTATGTTCTTCATTTTTATTTATTTTTTTTTGCGTTTATATTAAAAATAAAATTAACGTTCTCATTAGAGGCATATGTTGTCTTTTGAACTTTAAGATCAAGAGAAAAAAAATTGTGCTTTGTGTGATGCTCATTACGAGAGAAAAATTTACTCGTATAGTAATTTTAATTAAACTGTCATCTAATGAAGCTGGCAAATTTACATGGTGATATTTTTTAACATCTTAAAACAAAAAAGTTTTTCCCCTTTAAGTTTCAATTATAGGGTTAGTTAGTATATTCGTTATAGGTTTATCGTTAGTGAAAAATCAACTAACGGAAAGTGAAAAGTTAAGTCTGCTTTCGTGGTAACCATTATTGATATACATCAGAAACTATAATTGTGATGTATAATTAAGAATATCTCAATTGTAAATAAATTAGTTCAGGGAAACTTAAATAGTATAATTCCGAGAATATGTTCGTATATTTGAAGACAACATAATAATTTTTGTAGAAGATTTTTTATTATAATTTCTCTTTTATAAAATTGTTCTAATTTCCCTTTGATTGTTACAGAGATTCCAAAGTTGTCGACAGGCGTTTCAGTGGGTGGCGGGGGTGGTGGTGGAAGTGGAGGCAGTAACGGACCTGGGAGCGGCGGCCGAGGTGAGTAAGTGCTCTCTCACTTTGGGCAGGTGGAGGGCTATACACTCTATCCAGCATACATATTATATATGATAACTATACTATATACCAAAGAAAAGTTCAAGAGAATAATTGATATGATTTTCACGTCTCTTCAAAACTAATTTTATATGATATAACAAACTCAATCTTTTTGTTTTTATCATACAAATATATTACCCCAGGGAAATTTACCCCTCCCTGTATAATATATCTTGACATTGATCAATTATACTCTGATTATCATTGATTGATTATCTTTTTCATTTAAAGTATACTTGTAATTTCTCTCAAATTTATTTTAATAATTTATTTTATAATTGTTTTTGTACTCGTATTTTATAAGAATACTCCATAACTTAAACATCACGTAATATAAATCATGATTGTAAGCTATATATCAGTAGTATATACGTTGGATTTATTTAAAGTGTATATAATTTTATTCTCTGAAGTGTAGGGGATTATGGATGATTACTGGCAATCAAACCAATTAACAAAAATATAAATGCATAGAAGAAATTAGCAACATTAATATGAGTATTATAATTTTTTTTTTTTACCCTATATTATAACTTAAGTTATAGAATATTTAAGAGGCATGTTCATGAGATAATTAAGATCAATATCTACTATGTGAATAAGTTTGACCATAATATACTTGAGATTCAATGGACACTTAGTGTGTCCAGTTTTATCATGCAAGTCACGTCCCTCTTTGAGAAAATACTCTTCTCTTATATCAAAAGATTAATCAAAATAAGCCACTCAGCATAAAACTTTGCATCTTTAAATTAGCTTACATGTTAATTTTTACATTGCATTTTATGTATATACCATGAATAAAAACATGATAATATATGATGTTTGTAAATTAAAAATCAAATCAATATTGTTGAAAACTTTATGCGTATATCAAACAGAATCACATATTTATAAAAATATAGAAGAAGCATTCTATACATTTTGATATTTTATTTACAAATAAAAAGTAAAAAATAGATTCATTCTTATGTGACACTCTGATTTCACTGATCCTTTTGTGTGTATGAACAAAGTTTTTGAGTGCATCTACCATATCTAATAGATAAAAGGTATAAATCATTACAAAAAAAAAAAAAAAAAAAAGATGAAACAAAATTTTTCTTAGAAAGAAAGTGACATGGATATATTCTTACATGAAAAATATAACAGAAAATATACTCAAAATATCTTCATTGTTACGTGCTTTTTTTTTTTTTTTTTTTTTTTTTTTTGCACATAGTTTTGGCGCTTATAAATGATATGAAGAAAATATTTAAATAATGATGCCCTCTAGAAAGTAGATTTTATTTAATGATTATTCATTGTAAATTTCTTCGCTCTTATATTTATGCCTTAGGTATAGATAAACTGTGAAATTATTACTCAGTTGTTTTTTTATCGTCTTTAACCATAACTTACATGTACTTGATTTTATAAATATAATAACACCAACAAAATAATAATGATAATGAAAAAAAGCCCACCAACTCTGACTTATTATCATTCAAATATTATATAGTCAGCTTTGAAACATAAACCAAAAATTCAAATTTTGTCTTACAATTAAATTAATTAAACTGGAACAAATGCCCTCTAAATTTTTATGTAATATAAGACAAAAAGATTAAAGAAAATTTTATTTTAACGATACAACATAAAAAAAAAGTTCGCAAAGTCTATATAGAATAAAAAGAAGTTTAATATTTTTATACCACACATGAAGTTAAAAAGATAACGAATAACGCATCGTCTGCTTTTTCTTTTGCTCTTTTTTTTATATACATTAATATAGAAACATACATCATCATTATACACGCAGACTTTCCTGAAAATTGTATTTTATGTTCTCTTTTTTATACCATATAGTATAAGTATAATAAAATTTTAGACTCACCGAAAAAAAAAATATTTATCATCAAAAAAATGCCGTAAGGAATAATTTTGATTTCACATAAAAATAGAAAAAAAGAAGAAGAAGAAAATTTATTTAAAACCTACGCCTAAAAAAAGTGTAAAAATTTTTGACAGTGAATGAGATTCTTTATCATCTTAACTTGTCAGATTTAGAAGAAAAAAAGAGGAAAGAAAAAAAAATCAAGTGTGCGGGAAAAAAATCAAATTATATCAAATAAAAATAATGACTATATATAAAATAATAAACGCCAAAAATGTATATCAGGTTTTTATAACTGTCATAGATAATATTTATGTATCGGCTTACATAGCAATATATAGAGAGATAGATGAAGAAATTTGTTGTTTCATTTTTTAAAAGTATTTTATGTATTTTTATCTTTAAATTATTATATATATTTCTTATATGTGTTGCTCTATATTATAAATATAAAATGTGCTCTGACATACAAAGGAACAAAATTTTCCAAGAACAAATCATGATGAAAGATCACTTTGGTATTTTTTTAACATTACTATATTATTATAAAAGAATATATCTCACTTATATCGTTAGACGTTTACATACATACAAAAAGAGTTATTATAACACGTAAGTCACTATTTTCCAATAATTTATTTACACTTTTTTTTTATTTATAACACGGTAATTATTCAGCACTTCATCACTATAGTTTTGAAATATATGGTAATTAAACCATTGAAATAATTTCCACTTAACGTTAATGCAATTAAAATAATTACTATTTTAAATTTATGTGAAAAATATTTGAATTTTTTTTCTTTTTCTTATAATTTTGTCTATACTAAAACGCATTTGATTATGCAAAACTTATAAAAAAAAATCAGAATTATTATATACAGTACTTAACATGTTACTAGTTATTATTATTTTTTTTAATGATCTTAATTTGTTTCTTATTGAAATGTTATTTGAACATAATATATTATACTATAAAAAACTGGTCTCACCATGAAAAAATTAATTTATCATTTTTAAAAAACATCACCTTCTTGAATCGTTAAATTGTAGACCCCCCTTTTTTAATGAGCTAATATTTCTTTCGTCTTTTTTTTTTTTTATTATTATTATTATTCTATAGTAGAATACGTATATATTTTCATGGCCCAATGAAATCCAATTTTATTCAGTGATTTTTATCAACTTGTATGTTGAATTATTCATTGGTATAGCAAGTCACGTGACTGATCAATCAGCACCTTGTCTTTGACCGTTACACACGTAGTACTTCAATATAATATAAGATTATTTTATGTCCAAGCCAGTTTATAACTACGTCAATTGAGATGTAATTACACAATCTTCTTTTAATCGACTACACAAATCTTAAGTGTACAAGTTAAAATATTTTATATAAAGGTCTAAATATATTTTTGTTCGCTATTTACGATTTTACTTAGCTAAATAAATTAAAAATTACATATTTCAAATCAATTCGTAAATATTGAATGTTGAATTTCTTTCAATTAAAATAATTTATTATTATTATTTTCGTTAATATAACTATATCATTAAAACTAAATTATTATTATTAATTTTAGAGGCTAATTTTATGTATAAAATTAAGTGACACAGTCAATCTAAAATTAATAGTCAATTAATAGTTTACAAGAACACAAAATGACTAAATTTTTAATAATAATTTAAATAAGTGCAAAACCTAGCGGGGCGTACAAAACGATGATAAATGCTAGAAAACTTTTTTTTTTTTTTATTCTAATGCATTAAAATTTCTAATATCAACCTGGAAGTAATCTCACAAAAAATCAAAATCCAATTTTGTTCTCATTTATAAAATTCCTTCCGGAGTAACAAAGGCAATAATAAGTAGCAGTGTGTCTTGCATCACCAAAAATATATAGACACGGGACGGGGCTTTGTAATTACACTTTTACAACTTTTTTCTGAAGACGCGCTTTTTGATATTTCTTATGCAATCGAATTTAAACTCCTTTTTTCTTACACGCATAGAAACGTTTTTCTGTTGGCTTTTTCTTATATATATATATATATATATATATATATATATATATATATATATATATATATATATATATATATATATATATATATATATATATATATATATATATAATATAGTTATTCTTTCGTCTTCTTTTATTTGATATAGTGTAAGTTTGTGGTATGAATACAGAATAAGTAAGAAGCAAAGAAAGTTATCTCGTATGCCAACGTCGTTTAATAGATTCTATAATAATATAACCCTCCCTTTTCTCTCTTTTTTTATTATATATATAGCAACCACTTTTGAAAATTAAATGAAAATGAAGTTCATATATACATAGAATAAAATTTTAATGGAACAAATTTTTATAATATAAAACAAAAATGCGAATAATATATTTATATTTTATTTAAATATATATTTTTTTAAATCACTTTAAAAAAAATATTATATATAGTTTATGTTATTGATTTTGAATCAGAGAGTAGTTTTTGACAAGTGTGTTCAATGTTATACAGTGGATTTGGTATTCATAAGACACTTTGTGACAGTGGATTGCAAAAATGGGGAGGAAAGAGGATAAATCCATATTTAGAGTTTAGCATCAAGTGCGCTTCAACATTTTTTCTATATCTCTTGAGGGAAATAACCTTAGTTTTTACGTAATCTTTCAAGTGACAGTTTTAGATTTTTTTTAAACATTATGCTTTTCTTCAATATATAATAATGCCACGCTGTAAATCTGCCAAAATGGAATGATAAATAATAATAATAATAAAAACGTTGAAAATCAGGATATTTTGTTTTAAATAAAATTTCGATAATATCAATCTGTTTTGAAAAACTTTTTCACCTAATACGTTTCAGATCAATTCATGTTAAAATTATTCAAAAGCAATTGCCAATTATTATGCAGTTTATTTTATTTTTTAACATTCTATATTGCTGCAACTTTAGAAGACCTATAATGTTTACAAATTATCACGCTGGTATTATCATTTATTACTGTCACTGTTTTGCACCAGCTAAAATCTCCAGGTACCAGCATTATATTTATACATTTTATAAATAAATCCTGATCAATTATTAACTTTTTTGTGCATGTGAGTAAATGTACTTTATTAACGAGCAAGGTTTTTAGCCTTGATACTCGTTTAATCCATTATATATAATAAAAAATAAAAAACTACGATGATATTTACAGTATGTATACAGTTAGATTTAGCAATCATTTGCTAAGATCTGTCTAAAAGCTGTGATTTCACTGATTTGTCATATTTATCAAAGATAATAACAAAAATGTCAATAAAAATTATAAAAACTTTTTTTTCTTGTAGTTGCCTGCCATCATTAATTTTTTTGAAAACAAGGTAAAAAAAATATTTCATTTCCACATTTTACGTTACTTTTCAATTTCCTGCGTTTATAATTATATATTTGAGCATCTAAAATTATTAAATAAATTATAAAATAAAATTATGTATCTTTTCAAAAAATGATTTTGTATTAAAACATTTGAAATAAATTTATTTCCTTCTATATAAGAATTGAATATGATAAGAAATTACTAAAAATAAATTTATTTCATTTCAGTTGCGCAGAGAAATATATATATAATTAATAATTTTCGTACTGCAGTGCAATAATATAGAGATTAGAAGTTATAATAATTTATTGATCATGCTGTAAGAACTGGCCTAAGTCTGATATATATTATTAATTACGTAATATAGCTACCAGCATAAACAAAAGCTACATAAGAGGCAAAATTGTTAAGTTAGGGTCATTTGAAACAAAAATGTAATATATTTTTTTGTTATTGTCAAATCCAATAGTTGTACGATCTCTTTGATCAAAAGTTTATTAAAGCTCAAGTTTTGCCTGCGAGCGGTCATATGGACATACAACGTTGACTTATATGTATGGGGAGTTTTATATAAAAACAACAACTAATGGAGCACGTTGGCTGGCTCGACATCCCTACAGGCTTACCACGGATTTACAAGATCAAACAAGTAGAGATTTAGGGAGGCAAACTGCTCTTTCCTATTTCTATACTCCCAAAAAAGATACATAAATTGTTAATAAATACATATTGACGTACTTATACTTATATTCTTTTTATATAAACAAAAATATATAAATATTTTATTTATATCCATATAAGATTTTTTTTAAATATACATATATGTTTTTATCTGTTGTGCGGTTAAAAACAAATGGCTTTCTCTTGCTTTTTTACTTTTTGTGTTTTTTTTTTCTGTTATAATTTTTTTTGTAAAGTAAAAAGTAAAATAATTTTTAAAATTATAATTATTCTTCTGTAATGCTTATATACAATTTATTTATAAAAACAGTCTTCCAAAGATTTTTAAAAACAGCACTGAAAACTTTTTTTTCCTTCGTATATAAAATTGGTTATAAACACTAAAATACATAATATTGCATTGCTCTTTATTGTATTTCATTTCTTTGCCTATGTTTTTGATTATTCAGAACGTCTATTTAAAAATGTGTACTTATATACCAAAAATACACGTGCATGTGTTTTTTTCATAAGTATATAACATTGGAAATTGAGCGTTGGTTAAAAAGTATAAAATATATTATCACAAGCGTGTGTAGTGTACACTAAAAACATCAACCTTCTCGACCTCGATCAACAACAACAAAATTATATCATACTTCCAGATTCAGAAAAGGGTTATTTTGGCGGAAAAACATTGTATTCTTTACACAAACTCGTAACCATGAGTTTACTAGAGCCCCTGTAAAGTATGCAGCCCGCTCTTCATATCTGACAAACATGTTGCATAACCTTCAGGATAGCTATGAAAAAATTGGAAGATAAAAATGTTTGCCGTGAAATATTTAGAATTTTCAAGAAAGAATAAGAAAAATGTAAACTAGGGAAAGCAATTGAAAAGGTGATGTTAGATTCAATTAAGTGAAATAATTTGTTCGTAAATGTTGGAGAGTGTATAAGCAAGGATTTAGTTCATAGTAATTTTTTATAGTAAAATTCCGTATATATAAAGCTATGGAGTGGAGATATAACCTGTGGTGAGAAATACGCACGTGTAACCCCTCCACTGTTGTGTTTAATCGTGTTCAACACGTAGCTACTCATGAATGATTGATCAAAGACCCCCGCACTTCCCTACAAGACAAAAACTTATTGCATGAACGAACACGTGAAATTTTACTCACCAATGAAATGTATACCTTTTATAATATTACAACAAATTTATATTTTATAATAATATATAAAATAATATCATAAAGAGAAGTATAATATGGTTATTAATATAAATAAAGAGGGTATATTATGAACACTTTATGATAATTTAAAAAATATAATATAATTTGGTTATTTTTCCCTGAAGACAAAGGAAGAAAGTTATTGATGTTCATAATATTGAGCCCTATAGTGTATTTCTTATATGGTTCGTTTTTTTACAATGTAATGAAGTTACTTTTCTCTCTCTCTCTCTCTCTCTCTCTCTCTCTCTCTCTCTCTCTCTCTCCTAGTTTGTTGCTAACAGGGCGGAAGCTGTGCAGGTAAAACTCTTGAGTGATTCAATATCGTGAAAAAGAGGGAGATAGATGACAATTTGCCCTTCAGGCTTGAAAGTTAAGTTATAGAAGGGGAATAATGATGGAAACAGAAAAAAAAAAACTGTTGATGATCGATCTGTTTGTGTCTGATAAATATTGACACAAACCTCAGTGATTTACTTTTTTTTTTGTAGCAATTTGTATTTAAGTTGTACCTGGAGAACAAAAACATGTGACATATTGTGACTGTGTTAATATTTATCATGTTAACTTGTCGGCAGAAGCAAAGGAAAAGGTAACATTCTCTAAGAAATGTTGTTAAATTTTCTTGTATAAGAACCTTCATGATAACTGATAACAGTTATACGTATAGAGATTTCATTAAGTACTTAAAAATATCCTTTTTGAGACTTTCTTTATTTAATAGAGAGATATTATCAGAATAAAATGTTTGAGGGGAAATAAAAGTTATTACAATTATTATAGCGTAATGTTTGTGAGTATTGTAATTCTTTGCTGCTATTTTGATGTAACAAATATAAGAAATTTTATTGATCCAGGCAGTTCATGTAACATTAAGTTTGTTACATAACATAAACGTTGGTCTAGTTATTATTTACAATTAACTTATAATAATAAATAAATAAAATACATTTATTTAAAATAATTTAAGTTCATTTACAAACGTCTTTTCTAATTAACTACGCTTTATGCAGAATGTCACAATCTAGTCAAATTCCAAATTTGAGTGTGTGGTAAACATATATATCAATTTTATAAATTTTTAAGTTATAGGATCAAAGTATTCGGATAAATTATAGTATTCTGTAAATTTATTTAAAAAAAATAAATATGAGTTTTAAATAATATATAAATTTCCAAGTATTGATAGTAGACTATATCATATTATTTTAGCTGTAATATGGACTCCTTTCGTATAATTTAACCTCTCTAAAATTATGTGTATTGTTCTAATTACAATTCATAAATAAAGTTTTCATTTTCTTGTTGTAGATAAAAACTGATAACTAAACGACTGATGTAATCTCAAGAAAAAGAAAACGATTTATATTTTATTATTTGCACTATATATGTTTAATTTTTTGTATATTTTTTCTCTTAATTTTTTAAATTACAAATTATGAGATACAAAACATACATGCGTATGTGTGGAGTATATTATACATTTAAAAAAAATAAACATATAAAAAATACGGGTGGTGGTATGGTTTTCATGCTCGGCACAGGTTAATTCGATTTACAGGCGGGGGAGGAGCTTGCTAATTAGTTAGCCTGAAGCGATGCAGTGAGAAATATAAAGCAAAGCAAGAGTATTTCAAACGTTCGCTCAATTACAGTGAGCCTACCAGCCAACTATGTATATTATGATGCTTGCTATACAGTGGTAGCAGCAAGCATAAGCAAAACTTGCTCCTGTAATGCCTCAAGCCAAAACATACACGTCATCAACATACACACACTTCCCTCAAACGTTTTGTTTTATGTTTTTGTATAATAATATAATACGCGAGCGAGCGAGCGAGCGGACGACGGTGACATGTAGCTTTGTTACAAAAATAAAAGAATAATAATAATAAAAAAAAATGTTTAAAAATTAAAATATATTATTTTAAATTTGATAAGCAAATTACTTGTAATGAAAAGTTCACTAAACATTTCTTAAGCCTATATTTTAAAACTATTAATATATGAACTACATCATGAAATTATATAGGAATAAAATGAGGGTGGAAAAAATATTATTATATAATTTATAGGCTAAAAAGCTTGATATAATAATTTTAAATTCAATTTTCTTTTGCAGGTTTATATTATTTAATCAAGCAAGAAAAACTGACGCGTTATCCCACATAATCACAACTCTTGTCAAATTTTATGATATACATAGTTCCTCTGTATCTCTTAGCATCAATTTGGACATGACACTCTTAAACCCCATCACAAAAGCAGAAAAAAAAACTTGTAGTATTATACTGTACTTAAAAAAAAATATATATAAATAAAAAATAAAAATAAAAATAAATAAAATAAAATTAAAAAAAAAACTTTGTTGGGTTTTTTGTCTCTGTGTTTTCATATAGGGTGTAAGAAAAGTATAAAATGTTTGCAAAAGTTGTTTTGTATTAATGTATACGCAATGTGTGTAATTACGACCTTAAAAGATAACACATGAAAAGAAAAGACAATTTATATTAACTTTTTTCCTTCACTTTACATGTTTATTTCTAAATGCGAGACGATAAAATTCCATGTCAGAGTTTTTTTTAAACAAATCTCTAGATGTCGGTATTTTGACATTAGTAACCAAAACACAATGAAATGTGTTCGTTTGTTACGTAAACTTTGTCTAAAAAGCTTTAATGTTACGTACGTAGTTTGTATGTTTTGTTTGTTTTTTGTCGCACCCTCTTGAACATCGCAAGTTTAAATAAAATTGAAGCACACAGGAAGAGATACAAGAGAGAGAGAGAGAGCAGGTACCAAAATTTTACCTTTACGTAAATTCAATAAAACTTGACTGAAACAACATTCAAAAAAGGGTTCTTGTCATCATCCAACTAATAATAAAAAAAAATATTAAAAGGAATGGGTCTCTTGTTTTTACTATTTGCCTTTGTCAACAATGTAAAATTAATTAAAAATCATAATATACTGTAGATAAATTAAATCAAATTTGTCAAATATTTATTGACTTTATATGTAAAAATCTGTAAAAGAAAAAAAAAACTTACATAGACTGAGCTATTGTAAAAATAGAACTATAAAATGCAATATAAAAGTATTTTACCTGATGATGCATATAATTTTATACATGAAAATTGACATGTGTCAATAAAATTGACGTAAAATTGGATGTTCAATGCAGAGAAAAGTGAAAAGTTAAAATATTTTATAATATATCAATATATTTATATTGAAAGAAATTTTATTACATTTTCCTATTTTACAATATATTGTACATTTATGAAAAAAAGTCTGTTACTGCATGGTGACTCTGCAATAAGAAGTATCAAACGAAGACGTTTTGTGTAACTGTCACAAATGTAGGGGGTAAAAATAAATGGATATTAGCTTTTTAGGGAAAAAATGGGAGAGTTTGGTGGTGCTTAAAGTCTGTCTGGATCTGGATATCTAGAGAGAGAGAGAGAGACTAAACTAAACGCTGATCCAAGTAGGCGGCGAAGAAGGGATTAACTGAAAGACAGGGAAATATTACCCTTGTCTTTCAGTACAGGGAGAGTAAGTAAGAGAAAGAGAGAGAGAGAAAGAGAGAGAGAGAAAGAGAGAGAGAGAGAGAGAGAGAGAGAGAGAGAGAGAGAAAGCGAAAGAATCGGATAGCGATTATTATCGTTTTGAAAAAACGCGAGGGGTAGACAAAAAAAAAACCGCATGCGTTTTATATATAAAGAACATTCAAAACTCTATCGTGTATGTAAATACACCCCTCTTCTATATTTTATTCGAGCAATTAAACGTAAAAAAAGAAATGACGTCACAAATCTCTTACACTCAGAAATAAAATAACAAAAGAAGTTACTCAACATATTTTATATATAATATAATATACTATAATATTCTATTAATAAAATTCATGTATCTCTCTATATCATATGACTTTATCATAAGAATGGTTGTATAACAAAATAAATGTGATGGGATATATTTTTTTTATTATTATTTTTATATAGAAGATAACATGAATACAAAATGAGAATACAAATTGGGGGCACAAGGCAAAGGAATAAGAAAAGAAAAACTATTTGTTTATCATATAGGATAAGAAAAAATTTAAGTGCTTTATACAAGAGAATATTATTATATAAGGTAAAATATTATTCTATCATACAACTGTTTGCATCAGTGAATTTTACATATTATTCTTATTTCAATTTACATTTAAAATAAGGAGTAGAGCTAGGGGTTTATAAGGTTAACTTTTAAGAAAATTAAATTGAATACGTCAATAAAATTTACTTTTTTTTCTTTTTTTTTTTTCATTTACATTGAAAACTCGATTTAATATTGAGTTAACATATTAAAAAAATGAATAATTTAAAAGTTAAAAGATGTTGTATATCGAGTGTAAAAAGTTATTTTATTGTGATAAAGAAATTTTTATTAAAATCAAGTATATAGCTAAATTTTCTTTAAAAATACACAAATTTAGTTGGTTGAATATAGTTAAATCCAAATTGAACTAATTCATTAAATACCTTCAAAATACATGTTAAATATGGTTTTGCGTGTACTGTACTTTAAAATAAACATATTAATATTATATGGTTTTATATTTTCCCACTTTTTGACACATAACAAACACATTAAAATATTAAATTCATTATTAAACATGATATTACATTTCTTATAAAACCCGCAGTTAGTGTATATCTGCGTAATAAAATTTTTACTTTCAAAATATGTAAAAAAAACAAACAAAAAAGTTCAAAATTTATTTTTAACACTGATAATGTTTATTGTAATTTTACTACTAATACTATTTAATTTACACAGACAAAGTTCAAACATTTAAAGGTGTGAATAACAATTAACATGCATGACTTGGATAAAACGATTCATGTTTGCAAGCACATAGCACTAGTTTTATTGCAGTAAATTAAATTCTTCTGTACAATCTCTAACGTCACCATAAATCTCACATTTACATGCATTTACATTCTACACGATTTTAATAAATTTAAACACCTTTTTTTTTTTTTCTTTCTTTTAGTTCATTTCATTAACTCTTAAAAACACCCATGTTATAATTAGTTGATGTATATAGTAGAATTAACGGAATTTCACTTTCAGCAAAAAAAAAAAAAAAAAAAAAACTCCTGTTAATCATAGCATTTATTCACAACAGTTTATACATATAAATATTCTATTTTTAATTTGTATTTTATTAGAATATTGCCTTATAATAATTAAAAATACTTCCTAATTTCACAACTCTTTTTTTTTTTTTTTTTTTTTTTTGCACCTCTTCAATAATAAGTAATTTAGATTTTTCTCTCACATTTCATATAAACCTCGTGACTGAAAAATATTGAGAAGCTATATATATACATATATATACAACTAAATGCAGCAATTTATTAAAAAATCTTGGATACATTTTGATACACACTATATATTATAGTAATTTTATAGTGCAGTGTATTTTTGTTTTTAATAAACAAGAAATTTAATGCGGTGCATGCTTTATATTATACCTTTACTTTGTAATTCGTTATCGAAATTCTCGACCAGGTGTTCTTACTGACACTGATAATGTCCAACTAAAAAGTAAAAAGAAAAAAAAAAAGCATTTCAAATAAAAAATTACCTAAAGAGAAGTCCAATTTCATGCTTTAAAACAACAAGAAAAAGAAAGAAAATATAAATATAAATAAATAAATAAACGTTGTTTTAAAGCATGACTATATTGTGTAAACGAACCATGAAATACCAGCATCAAAGTTCTTAATTATAAAGTATAAAAGAAACGTGAATTTTCAAGACAAGTGTTTTGTTTTTCTATTCCAGTCCAGTCTATAAACACTTCAAAAAATTTCATATATTATAAAAATAATAAAATCATTTTATTTATTTTACATTTGCATCATAACGTTACTTTCAAATAAGAAAAAAAAGTGTATAATTTATGTATTTGATAGCTATAATATTGACAATACCTTTATTTCATTTTTATTAAATCAACATGTATAAAGATTGTCCTTGTTTTTGTTACGTGATGAATCTATGCTTTCCCAACATACGCAGGTGTGAGAATTGTATTTTCTTCTCTTTCGCTTGAGTACACAAAACACCATGCATACCTTGCCTTCCTTTTCTTTCTTGGCATCGTGCATCGTGTGTGGTTCTCTATATTGTCTTCTCATGTATTATAACTATTTTTTTTATATTATTCTCTCTTTTTTTCTGTTACAGATCAATGCGGAAAGTGTCCGGCCGCAAC
Organism: Ecdyonurus torrentis; assembly: GCA_949318235.1. Classification (NCBI taxonomy): domain Eukaryota; kingdom Metazoa; phylum Arthropoda; class Insecta; order Ephemeroptera; family Heptageniidae; genus Ecdyonurus; species Ecdyonurus torrentis. The sequence goes on along the minus strand of OX439132.1, from coordinate 16,292,269 downwards.
AAAAAGGTTAAATCTAAACAAGTATTGCCGAAAAGATTTCGGTAAGTGTGAAAAATTTTAAATAATATGAGTGTGAATCTTTTTATTACTATTCCTTACCGGAAATAATGTTTTTCTTTTCTTCTTTTTTTTTTTCCCCACTTTCAAATTACATTTTATTGTTTGAAATTCATGATGATAATAAAAAACACTTTATTATACATTACTTTACCCCCCCCCCCTATGGGCTCATTTTTAGTTTGATTAGTTCGTATAATTTAAATTTTGTTTATTACATCATTAATAAAATTATATATTAAGTGCGTAATTTATGCACTTTTTTAAAAATAGATCCATAATCCTAATTTATTTAATGTATTGCAAATGCATTGCAATATATTTTTGATTGTATCTGTTGAAATGTTCAAAAGAGAGGAGATTTAGAGTTTAAAAAAGGCTCTGCCAGTTGCATAACTCGAAGGATGATATGTATAACGCAAGTAGGGAGAGACAAAATAAATTAATATATATATATATATATATATATATATATATATATATATATATATATATATATAGTTTCAACATTTCAATCCCGCACAACAATATTTCATTGTTTTTAAAACAGTTGCTATATGTATATAAGAACCATCAATATACAATCTGAAAGTATAAAATTTAATGCATACAGTACAGTATCATGATGCAATTTACTTAAAAGGTTTCAAAAACTTTTTCTATATATTTGAAACACAATTTAACAAAAACTATATGATGTACAAAAATATAATATATGCATTGTAACAATATAATATATTATATAATAGCATCTAAAATTTTGTTATAGTTTTAAAATTTCACTCCTTTTTGTGACAAAGAAGCTTTTTTTTTTTTTTTTTTTTTCCTTCGTGTTCTAGCACCCCTCAATGTTTGTCCATGTTCGCTGTTGACTCAGGAGCCGAAATATTTCTACCATACATGTATAACATCCCTCTTTTCCACCTCTATATACTTGCTGTACAGTACATATATATATATACAAAATAAACAGCCCCGCGGACGTCTAGCTTTTGAATAAATAATAGTCTCTCGCACGCTTGTCTAATCGTTCAACGCGAGAATTTGTCTCTGTGTGATGTGAAACATTTTTATCCCCTTGTGGTGAACAAAATACGAGCTTCATTTTCATTCCATGATGAAGTTTATATGGAAATAAAGTTAATGACCTTTTTGCTCGGTGTTTAATATACTTTTTTTGCTCTCTCATATAGTCACTTTTTGTGAATTATTATAATACAAAGCAAAATTCTACGGAACAGGATAATAACCTACAAATATAGAACCATATTAATTTCTTTGTCTCTCTTTTTCAACAATACGTTAATTCAAACTTTAATATTTTAATAGCATAAAACATGAATATATCTATACAGTTTCGTGAGTCTTAAAATTATTAATTTTTAAAATAATTTTATGCATATTAATTTATTGATTAAAACAACTCCGACCTATTTACTGACCTATTTTACTGTTTAACAAAGTATTCTTAGTTTGCTTCAAAATTTGAAACTGATTTTACTTCAATTACTAAAAAAAAAAAGTATTGACATTTTGAAAAGTCAATGAATTCCTCTAATTAGAGTATTTAATTTTTGCAGCGGCGCTGGTGCACGTAACAGGTCGCGAGATGGTGGACGAATGGGTCCGGTTCACAGTGCAGCTGGAGGCGCTGTACAAGAGACCTCGGGCCACACCAGCCCTGCGCAAGGGACCAACATTCTTATGGGTCCTGGCATCAGATCTAGCTTGCAAATGTCCCAAAGTCAAAGCAAGCAAGTACGTATAGTACAATCGTCTCTTACAGTATAGTCTTTTATTATACATAAAATATACATATAAGATGTAGTATTTTTGAAGATAAATAATGTAAAATTATTATTTTCAGGTCGTATTTGGTAGTGAGCGACTTGGAGAGCTCCGCTCCAGGCCGGCCAGGGTTCGAGGTGTCAAGACGATCCATCGTGATCGAGTGGAGGGACGAGTGGCACCAACGCATGCGCAGATTCCAACGACGAGCGCGGGATTGTCGCTAAATAAACGCACTTTCTCGGTGATTTAATTACAATGAAATTTCATCGTCGTCTTTTTTGTTTGTTTTTTTAATTTTTGTCTTCAATAATCTTTTTTGCTCTGATACAGCAGATATTAAAACAGTATTATACTTTATTATTATTATGTTGTGCAACGGGAAAATAAATCCTATATAAAACAGAGCATTTTTTTTATCGTTCTATATCATATTATATATGGAGCACTTAAAGTTACAATTTAAGAATTAAGTCACCGATCAAGCTATCTTGATTATTGGCAGCTATAAATAATTAAAACATTTCTATGTTTTACCCCACCAATAATATGAAATTGATTTTATATATAATAATATATTTCGTATATTAATTTAAAAAGAAAGAAAAAGACAAGCTCAAAAAGCACAAAAAAAAAGCCATAATCAGTATTCCTTTTTGCCATATTTTTATTTTTAAGCATAATAATATCTTCTCATTTGCCCAAGACGTTTCTATTTCCAAATAATAATAATTTAAAAATATTAAGTGTGCAAATTTGACGTGCCATTAAAAATAAAAATAAATATAATGGCTTCTTTTTGGTTTAAACTATATGAAGATATGGAAACCGAATGAGCAAATATGTTAGTTGAGTATAAAGAGCATAATTTTCTAAATTATACCCGTACAGGAGGTATAATTTATAATAAAAGAAACAACCTAATTTCCAGTAAATAAATTAGTTTAATTAATAAAATGAGTACTGAAGTGAGATTTTTTTTAATTGAGCAAAAAATAAAAAGAGAAAAATAAATTGATATTTTGTTCCTCTGTAAATGTATAATATAAATACTTTCTTTCCAGCTTATATACTGTAATATCAATATATGCTTTTATCCTTAATAATATTGGCCTTATGAGGCTAAAAAAAATTAAATAATAATAATAAAAAAAAAAAATACCAGTGAATGTATCATATAGAAAATAAAAAGCCTCCCTATCATTAAATATGATAATTTTTTGTTTCTGCATGTGAATAATATAATAATATTCAGTGTTTCATCCTCTTCTCATTTTATATGGTAAATAATATACATAAAAATATATTATAATGACCTTTTAGCTTGTAGAGCAATATGTTCTTAATATTTAAGTGTGATGGAACGAGGTTAATTAATTAATAAAAATTAAGCCTGAATATTCCCTATAGAGATTAATAATTGATGTAATATTGATGGAAATAAAATAATAAAAATATATATTATGTCTATATACATATTATATAGAATTTAATGTGGACGCGTTAGAAAAAAAAATTCAAAATATTGGAGAAATTACGAGGTGTAATAGTATATTTTAAGTATTGGTTTTATTAGAAATTTTGTGATTTCAAATTTCATGGAATTGCTGCATTCGCTATTTATAATTGCTAGATTGCAAAAATTAGTGCTTTTTTTTAACGTAAAATATAGCTATATAAAAATATATTACAAAACAAAGAGCATTGCAAGCAAGAAAAGTTATTTCGTTTAAAGCAAAATTGCAAATACCTCTACTTAAAAAATATTAAAAAAAAAATTACATCCAGTGAATTAGACAAAAAAAAATTGTATTTTAATTATGTTTGGCCTAAAAGTCTACAGCCTAAAATAATTCAATTAATATAGTAAAAATGTGTATAATATAAAGAATAAAAATATTTTAGTTGCAGGCTTGGAAGCCAAGCAATTTTGTACAGACTTTAATTAACTTATTTTTAATTTGTAATAATAAATGTGTAATTATTAATTAACTATATATAAAAAATGTTGTCATAATATATTTAAGTTTTTTTTTTCTAGCTCTATAAAACTTTTTATTTTTTACAGGGCCTAAAAAGTATAAAATAAAAAATTAAATAAAAATTGTACCAAATTTAATTCAGATTAAAATTTTAAAATGTTGAATAATATATTATGACAATATTAAAAAATCGCTGTATGAATGTGCATAATTTTAAATTATTGTATTGCAAATAACGTTGCATGGCTTACTTGTGATTTTAACTATTTATCATTAAAAACAACAACTAATAATTACAATCCATATTTTGCTGATTTTATATAGAATGGATGTTTTTTACTCCTATATTTAAAAGAAAAAAAAGTTTAAAAAAAAAAAAAGAGAAAAAGCATTATAATTAATGAAGAAATTTGCAAGAGGTGAAATGTATCTAAAAATATTCATAAATTAGACTAACTTTAAAAAGTATATCTTATAAAAAATTCGTGTTTAGACCAGTTCTTATACTGTTATTCATATATTAGATATTAGAATTTGATCGCATATCATAAAATTAAATATAATAAAAAAATATTAAATTGTAAAAGAATAAAAGAAACGTCTATAAAAATAAATAAATATCTAACTGTCTTCTAAATATGGATTATTTAAAAAAAAAATAAAAGAAAAGCAAAATATATTTGTGTCATGTTCTAATTATTAAAAAGAGCTAATTAAGATCATTTTTGTGCTATATTTTTTATTTACTATTTTAAGTTACAAAATTAGAGTATACACACCCTATATTTTTGTTCATTTTGTTGCGTTAATTATTTTCCAAACATGTGACGTACTTAAATGATACATATAATACAACTCAGTGTATCTCATTTATATAAATATGTAAATGTATTATTTCAGAATTAAATTATTTGTAAAGTGTGAAATATCTATAGTATATATTTTTTATTTATACCTGCAATATCCATTGATCTACGATACTAACATTTAAATTATTGGAGACATTATAGGAGACATTATAATGCATATGAATTACACTGCTTTAAAAATTATAACTTGTTTATATATATATTATTTAAATATTATGCAATCTTTAAAATCTATACTTTTATATCTATAGGCTAGGAGAACTTATTATCATTAAGCAGCAACAACGCCATGATGGTTTGCATTTTCACATAATATATCGGAGCATAAATAGCATCATTATATCTATACAAGTGCATTTGCCATTTCTTGAATGGAAAATAAATTAGAAATCAATGACTCCAGTCAAATCAACGTTGATATTCCGGTATGTTAGGATATTAGGCAAGTTTTGTTTGTTTATAACGTGTGTTCTACGCCTTTAATTTCAATTCATATCACTCTAAAAAAAAAAAAGTGCATTACTTCAATTACGAATAAACTTATTAAGATAATCACTTTTGAGTTATTATGAGTAGCTAAAATAATGCATTTTAGCAAATTATTAACAATAGCTAATTTAACTTAACTATAAAATAGCTTAAAAAACCTTCCTTAATGCCTATAGTATAGCTCTAAATAAAATGTTTAAAAATTTATATCCATATAGGACCAGATTTATTACAGAGATTTTTTATAACATAATAGTATATATATATATATACACTTAATCAAAAGATATATATGCGTGAAATCATTATTATGCATCATTATTATTTATATCACATTCCTATGCAGCATCATGAATGTGGACGTCAATGACCATATATAATAATATAATGTGAATGATAATTAAACTATGAGGGGTATTATAGTCCCACCTGTGATTGCATGGCTATATAGCGTTCGAGTTTCACGGATAAGCTCCTCTGAATAAAATATTAAAAAGTGCAAGACACTACGGGTCCAGGTAGTAGAGGTGCAAGTGGGCATTCGAAGGGCCGGGGCTCTGGTAGATGGTGTTGGTCCTGATTTCTGAGGCGAGTGGAAAGCATGGTGATTATAATCTGCAGTATGGTAATTGTACTAGTTATCGGCAGCTTAAGGGTCTTAAGGTTGAAATTCCTATAGTATTGTTGAGAAAAGCAGCCAAACCGACACTGCCGCAGTTATCGGCACCCCCTATTATCGGCAGTTTATCTCGGCCCCCTCTAGTGATAAAAGAGTTTGTAAAGTTGTGGTATGGAAAGTAGACGAAATTCTATAAGATGGTTGGTTCTAGTTAGAATCTCGTAAACTTATTACTTTCGCAGTAAAAAGAGCCTGCCGATATAACTGCGGCCTGCCGATAACTAGTACAATTACCATATATATGGCTTAATCAATCATGAAGGCTTATTTCCAGTTCTCCATAAGCAACCCATCTACTTGACCTGGACCCAAGGCAGTCAAGGCACCCTATATAAAACAGTCTTCTTTAGAATATGCCTTGCCTGACCCCTGTGTAGTAAAGTTAAAGTTTCTAGAAAAAATTATTTATTTTGCAGTGAGACTATATTTGGAAATAACTGCGTGATAATCATTTTCTGTCTTATTTCCGCAGTCACTATAATCAGTCGTCATCAGGATTGTACTCCTATAATATATAGCAAGCAATTTGTAAAATCATTGTTTTTTAAAACTATCTATAATTATATAGGTCCTTATATAATATAGGCAGCCACCTTAATTTATATAACTCTCCGTCTTCGTTCATGCGAGATCGTTTCTCTTCTCTCAAAAACGCCGCGTCCACGAAAACGATCGAGATGTGACGTGAACGTGACATGCTGGTGATCGACTGCCTTCTGCATTCCAAGCACTGAAATTATTATTTTATTTATTCACTTACCTTATTGCCAGGCTACCTAAGTCTTGTCTTGTTTAATAGTATAGACCACGATCTTAAGAATAAACAGACAAAATTGTACAGCGCAGCAATCATAATGCACCTGTGTTTTCTCCACACTCCACACCACACTCGAGCATCAAACAGCGCTCGAAACGTTAGCGCGCAAACTGAAGAACAGATGAAATTTTCGATCGTAAAAAGTTCTCTTCGGCCATATTGATTTCAGCAGACGAAATTTTCGGTGTCTGTGGGCTAAAACATTTTAGCAATAATGGCTTCAAAAACGCCTCTATTGAGGGCGATTGCGGTAAGTTTTCTTCAAGACAAGTATTTTGATTCCGCTGTCGTATTTGAAAGTAAATATTTTTTATGTAGAAGATGCATAACTAACTTTTCTTTAGCGGTGTTTCATGACCCCATCAGGAGTATTTTTTGTCATAGCAAAATAAATTACTTCTTCTTCAGCTCTTGGAAACTTTTATAGGGTAAATATATACTTAGGATATATTCTAATTGATTATGCAAGGTTATACTATAATTTTAAAATGAAAATAGCCAGCACAGATTTGCAATGGATAATGAACGTAGCCTAGGTCATTAGGGTCAATGTTCCTGGATTTTGAAAAATATTTTCTATCGCAGAGGTTATTATTTCTCTTTTTCAAAACAAGTATATACATTACATAGTGCTGTAGTTCATAGATTCATGATGCCAAGCCAAAAACACACAAATATTGTGTGTATAAGTGTATAATATGCATTTTATTATGCATATATATCGATGTATGTAATAAGTATGTACGGTACACATAAATATTTTTGTATGCATATGTGCATAATTATGTAAATGTACTCACCTTCACCTATTTTATTTAAACAGCAACGTCAGTATGCAGCTGGCCAGGCTGCCACCAAGCCTTTCAGCGCCCAAGGCACCACCACTCATGAGGTTAAAACTACCACCTTACCCAACAAAATGATTGTTTCTAGTGTAGATAACAACTGTCCAATTGCCAGGGTTTCTATTCTGTTCAGGTATGAATTAAGTTACATAAAATGTTAACTTTATTGCAGTACAGTATCATTAAGATTTCAAATATAAATAATCTTTTTATTTTTGAATTTAGAGCTGGCTCCCGCAGTGAGACTGCTGATAATTTTGGAGTTAGCCATGTACTGAGAATTGCTGCTGGATTGGGCACCAAGACCTCTACCCAGTTTGCCATCACAAGAAACTTGCAGCAGGTCGGAGCCAACCTGTCTGCTGAAGTTGGTCGTGAACATGTGGCCTACACTCTGGAGTCCACTAAAGATAACATGTTAGCTCTTCCTCTTTATAAATTATACAATATACTAATAAGAGTCATGAGGCTTAATAATGTGCAATTACGCCTTCACGTTTTTTTCTCCCAGTTATTGAATAATCATTAATTTTTATTATTTTAATATCTGCTTTTTTTAAATTCCAGTGAGTCCAGCTTGCACTTCCTGACAGAAGTTGCCACACAACAAGTTTTCAAGCCCTGGGAACTTGGAGATAACGTAGCTCGCCTACGTTACGAGTTAGCTGGACTGTCACCTGGTGTAAGTTTATTAATTTCTAATAAGTTAATCAGAAGGATTTATGAGTTATAATTTCCTATATTGACAGGCTCGTGCTGTAGATTTGCTGCACAAGGCTGCGTATCGTTCAGGCCTTGGCAACTCCCTCTTCTGTCCAGACTACCTAGTTGGCAAGCACAGCTCAGAGACAGTAAGTACAGTATTATTACAACTACAATAATTGTGTTTTTATTTGCATTTTTTTATGTATTGTTTAATATTACTACATCTATAACTACTATAGACAATTCGTCGGCTCAGAATACTTTTGTCAAACAAGAAAAAAAAAAAAAAAAAAAAAAAAAGGAATTTCGACCTGTGTGCCATGTAAACCGTGATACGCTAACAAAATGTCCTGTGATTTTTTTTTTTTTTTTTTTTTTTTTTTGCATTTACGACAAAAGTAATCCAAGCCAACGAATTAGTAAATTATAGAGGTAACAACTTGAACCACATTTTGAGCTCCCTCCCCCTCTTTAATTTTTGGATCTAATTTTTATTTTTGTTTGCAGCTCCAACATTATGTAGCCCAGTTGTTCCGCACCAACAGAACTGCTGTGGCTGGAGTTGGTGTCAACCAGGACCTGCTTGTTCCTATGGCTCAGTCACTTAGTCTGGACAGTGGGGTTGGACCAGATTCACCCAAATCTGCTTTCCATGCAGGAGAGATCAGAGTTGACAATGGCTCTAACCTTACTGTCATTGCCTTAGCAACTGAGGGTGCAGCGTAAGTTCATTTTTAATGCAAATATTAATTTATATCTTGCATTGCTGTTTTGACCATCTCATATTGATATTGCTCCCAGAGCAAAATGTAAAAAAAAAAGAAGGCATATTCCTAATCTGGGAGGGGCGGATTCTGTAACTTCATAATGAATGAAATTATTCTATTTCTAATGCAAATTTCTTTGTTGACAACAAAGCGAAAAAATTACAGAATCAGTTATAATGTGTGTCAATAATTGCATAATTTGTTAAAAGAGTTGACACATCAATCTGTATCAGTGGCGTGCGGTGCCTATTTTTATAATTCAAATGATTATAGCGCCGAATTTTATCAATCAATTTTTTAGACATTTTGGAATTTCATAGTCAGAAAGTCAAAATTATGAAAACTATTTTTTAATTTTTTTTATTTTGAAGTTAAAGGTCCCAAAGGGCCCCTTAAACAGAAAAATTGAGGTAATTTTTTACTCTTCTGATCACAAAGGACACTGAAAATTAAGAAATCGAATAAGAACTAAATTTCAGGATAAAAGAGTTTTAAATTAAGCCCAGAATTACAAAATTGGTCCAGTTTTGTTATGTGGGTCTAATTAGGGACACTTCAAAGTCAAAACATTTTAAAAATGAAACAAAAATTAAAAATTCAGTTAGAAAAACAAAAACTTTAGATTTTGTATTTTTTGGAGTACCAATTTCAAAAATCACATTTTGAACTTCCAAAATCTCCTCAATAGGGCCCAAACGGGTCCCATTTTTTTCAAAAAGCAATATATTGGGTCCCATTGGGACTGATGCAATATTGCATCAGTCCCAATGAATCATAAAAATAAAAAAACTAGGGATGTTCCGATTTTGGTGTGTATTATATTGATTCCTATGTTTTTGGCCCTTACAAATCGATTGCTGTAGTTAAAATTTCAATATATTGCTTTTTGAAAAAAATGGGACCCGTTTGGGCCCTATTGAGGAGATTTTGGAAGTTCAAAATGTGATTTTTGAAATTGGTACTCCAAAAAATACAAAATCTAAAGTTTTTGTTTTTCTAACTGAATTTTTAATTTTTGTTTCATTTTTAAAATGTTTTGACTTTGAAGTGTCCCTAATTAGACCCACATAACAAAACTGGACCAATTTTGTAACTCTGGGCTTAATTTAAAACTCTTTTATCCTGAAATTTAGTTCTTATTCGATTTCTTAATTTTCAGTGTCCTTTGTGATCAGAAGAGTAAAAAATTACCTCAATTTTTCTGTTTAAGGGGCCCTTTGGGACCTTTAACTTCAAAATAAAAAAAATTAAAAAATAGTTTTCATAACTTTGACTTTCTGACTATGAAATTCCAAAATGTCTAAAAAATTGATTGATAAAATTCGGCGCTATAATCATTTGAATTCTAAAAATAGGCACCGCACGCCACTGATCTGTATGTATTGACCTGAAAACAAGTCATAGGCTATTATCACTATTTAATGTGTATTTTTGCATTAGGCACCCCAAACTTCTAGGTATAACTTTGATATTATGTGGTATTATGATGTTGACTATTTGCAGTCTCGGCAAGGAAGCTCTGGTATATGCTGTTCTTCACCGCCTGCTGGGTGCTGGATCAAATATCAAGTGGAGTGATGGTGCTTCTGCCTCTCCCCTGAGCCGTGCAGCTGCTGCTGCTGCTGGCTCGGAGAGCACTGCTGCCTCGGCATTCAACACCAGCTACTCAGACTCTGGTCTCTTTGGAGCTGTTGTCATCAGCCCTGCCTCTGTTGCTGGAAAGGTAGGCATAAAAATGCTCGTAATATTACTATCCCGTCAATATTTAAATCATTAGAAATACTTTTTTTTTTTTTTTTTTTTTTTTTGCCAACTTGCAAAGAAAACTGCATTTTTACTTATCTGAAAATAGTTATAAATAGATTTGATGGGTTAAAAAAAAAAAAAAAAAAAAAAAAGATGGATTAGGGAAAATTGAGGGATGGGAGATAGTAATAAATAAATGATAGACTAACATTAAAATATTACATTCAAATATATAAGTGGATTGTTTTTATAAACACTTGGATAAATATATAGGTACAGTAGTTTGCAAACCCAATAGTTTTAAATAAACCATCATAAGAATAAAAACGAATAGGTAAAAAATAAATTATTGGTGTAATGCTTTGACACCATAATTTTTCAATTTTAGTGTTACATAGCTATGTGCACCTTTGAACAAGAGTTTCCAAACAATTTGTATAGGCAACCCCACAGTAATTAAACAGTATGTTATCTCCTATACTGAGAATGTCAGATCGGTTCCGCGCGCCAATTGCGACTGCGGAAGCGGTATTAGACGTGTAACGTTACTTCAAATGACAGCGTCTCGTTAATGCTGCTAACGCAAGTCGCAATTGGCGCGCAACCCGCAACCACACTATGTTATTTATATGAGAAAACGCAATCGGGGAGCTCCGTTTGGAAACTTTTGTCCAGAGGTGTACAATACTTGTAATATTTTCCAATGGAAAATGATTTTTATTTACCACAGACATTTTGTATAGGGGCTTTATAAATAGCCTTTTTGTAAGGCTAAGTAACAAAGAAATGTATGTATAAATTAAGAAAGGAAAGGAAAAAAAAAAAAAAAAAAAAAAAAAAAAAACGCAGTTGATATATGTATGAGTCTACTAGCTCCAAAAACTGCTTCTTCCATTTTCAACAAAGGTGGTATCTTTTACCTGATAATTACAAGAAACTTACCTTTATTGAAAATGGAAGGTTTTGGCAATAGATTCATATAATGTGTTGAAATATATAGGATATCCCTATATAACAGGAAATAGTAGATCGAGATTAGAGCAAATTGAATTGAACATTATTAATCATTTGGTCCCAAGTCCCAATTTGGTGTATAAATTGGAGAATCTTCACTTTTAATTAATTTTCAATTCAACGTTATCTAATCTCTATCTACTATTTATTACAGTATTAATATATATAGGCCTATATATTTTTTTTCAAAGAAATATAATTATTTTATTATAGTATTGTAATTTTTATTATTATTATTAGGCTATTACTATCTAATATAGTATAAAATCCTTTCCAATTATATATTAACCAACATTATGCTGCTGATATGTAGGTGGCAGAAGCTGCTGCAAGAAGTCTACGCTCCCTGTCAGTGACCGATGCTGAGGTTCAACGTGCTAAGGCTCAGCTCAAAGCTGCTGCCTTGTTTGAAGTTGAGTCTGGATCTGGTCTTCTCGAGGCTGTGGGAGTTGAGTCACTGCTGCGAGGATCTGTCACCTCAGTTTCACAGCTGGTCTCCATGATTGACAGCGTCTCCACCTCAGATGTATCTGCTGTAAGTGCTAAAATTTGCAAATTAATTAAGAAAATTTAAATTCTGTGAAATTGAAATAGATACACTGTAACTTATGTTGATTTAAGTTGCATATTAATTGGCAAGTTGAATAATTGTACCATTCTGATATCAGTGTTCAATATATAATTAAAGAATTTGCAGCATCATAAATATGATAGTTTTTCAATTAGGTATTAATTACGTTTAAAAAAATAATTAGAAAATAGTTGTTAGAGATTAGAGCACGTTGAATTGAAAATTAATAAAACGCGAAAATTCTCTAATTTAAATAGTAAATTGGGACTAGGGATGCAAATTATTCTAGCTTGCGCTACAGTATATAAAAATAGACGTTAAAAGGGATGAGGGGTATAGTGTCAATGTAAAATACGATATACCTAACATCTCACGTTCTCACATTACATCAAAGGCACAACATTATAAAACAGCATCAGACTTACTCTTGGCCTTAGACCGGTTTCGTCCTTTACCTAGGACTCATCAGTAAGGCTCGGCAGAGAGCTCTGTACAGCTAGAGATGGCTCACACCACATCTGCTAACTGACTGAGCTGAGGAAGCAAGTGGCAGCCGCGTTTTTATACGCGATGCCCCCGCAGCTGCTCGCGCTGATTGGTTGAACAATCGCGCGCGCAAACCCGGCTTGCTATTTTTTATTACTATTTTTTCAATTAGGCACAATAAAATAATTTAAATAACCACCCACGCGCTTAAATAATAGACAAATATATGGTATTGGCTTACCTTCTCGGCTGGTGCATTATTTTGTTGTGGGGTCTCTCAATGCGCGCCATCTATTCCATCTATTGCCAAAATTTTGTGACCGAGACCACCACATCCTTTCAACCTCATCAAGAGGGTGAATCAATACCATATATCACGTCATATTTATTTTTACATCTTTTATACTATCGCTTTTTACGTGTTTAGCAAATTGCAAGTTTTCAGCACAAAATGTTGTGTAATAAACAATATCTATCCTTTCTTTTAATAACAGGGTATTATAAAACCACAATGTTTTTGTCATTGTTAAATTTAGTTGCTTTTTTTCTTGAACTTAATTAATCGTGTGATATGATTGACAAATAAAAATCAGATTTTCTAGTTTGTTACTGTACCTGTTTTCATTGATGTTTAATTTTTGTTCCAGGCTGCACGTAAGGTAGGCAGTGGAAAGCTGGCAATGGCTGCTGTAGGTAACCTAAGCCATGTACCATACCTTGACCAGCTGAAGTAAAGCATTTTAACCCCCCACCCCACAAAAAAAAAAAAAAAAAAAAAAACTAACATAGTAGCTCCCTGACAAGGCATCAATGTGAAATGTAGAGCCAGCAAAATTATCACATCTACCAACATTCTCTAACAAGTACCAATAATAAAAAAAGAAAACAAACGTCGCATATTGTAAAAAAAAAAAAAAAAAAAAAAAATGTTATTCCTCTGTTAAATAAAAATTTAAGTATTACATTTTATTTTATTTATTGCAATATTAAACCTTATCATAATAAAATACTATACTTGGGACATCCTGCTTAATTTGTTAATTAAATTCCAAGCTGTTAGATTGATGATAGAAAAATTTGTAGATACATTAGGAAAAATTGGGTAATAGGAGATAGTAATGAGCTTACACTGACAGGAACAACGTGGTGGCTATTTTTTAAAGTAAAAGTTATATATTATAAGTTCCTACAGTTACTTAAGGGAGTAGGTGACCGACTGATATCTTGCAAACTATAGACAGTTGTGAATTATAATATTAACACAAAGTAAAGAAGAAATGTTACTTAAAAGTTTAAGCTACGTCAAACTTGTGAAAACTCAATTGCATTTGAAAATTATAGTGGTTGTTTTGCTGGAAATGAAGAAAGTGCAAAGAATTATTGTGAAAATATAGTTCCTCTTTTAATGATTTCCAGTCCAAGTCATCCTCTTCATTAAGTTCTGGTGGTGGAAGGAGATATTTCACTTGCAGGTACAAGAAATGGTGTTTATGTAAATATGTATGGTTAAGGGAAAAAAGGGGGTTTATTATTATTTTAAATTAAACAATTATATTTGTTATAAATAAAAATTTGTGTTATTTGCTTTGAAATGCTAAATAAAATTACATGCACTTCATGCGACTTATAATTTAAATTTCTTTTATCACTTGTGTTACACACATACATAAATCTAGTTTAAAATTATTTTAAACAATTTTTAACTTCACTAGTAAAAACAATATTATAATATTTTTTAATTTGTGACTGTTGCTAATAATGCTTTGAGCAAAAAATTTAAATACATTTTTATCTAAATAAAATATAATTATTGATTTGATTGTGATCCTTGATTTTGTAATTCATTTTTATGATTTCTTGATTTATGTGTTCTAAATGCATGCCAATTTTTACAAACCTTTAAACAAAGTTCACATTCATATGGTCTAGCTAACTCTCCATGAGCATTTTTTGTATGACTAATTAAATCATGTTTGAGTTTATAAACTTTACCACATGTACCACATTGATGAGTTTGACCACTGATTGCATCTGGACCAGTGTGTTTGTAATATGTGTGGGTTCGTAGAGCATCATCATTCTTAAAAACTTTCTGACATAAATCACACGTTGCTGGACGTGATATTTTACCATGTATATTTTTTTCATGGGCTTTTAAGTTGTACCTTGATGTGTAAAATTTGTTACAAATTGTGCAGAGAAATCCTTCTCCTTCTTTTCTTTTTTCTGTGAACATCAATATGTGAACAGATTAATATCAGTTGAAGGGTTCCATGTTGGTAATTAAATTTTAAAAAATATAGGCCTATAGTTTATTTCTATATTTAAAATGCTGAATTTCTGAATATAAACTCTGCCCATGAAAATATGACCATGCAGCATCCATGTCTCCAAATGGTAAATATTATGCAATCTTTTTTTTTTTTTTTTTTTTTTTGAGAAGTGAACTGCTGAGTGAACAAATTGGAATCAATTCTAAGGCACTATGGTCAAATTTAATATCAAGATGTATATGGGGTGATTGCATGAAATTGCAGGCTAGTGTTATATATTGTTGGCTTTGCGGAAAATCAAACTGTAGTCTTCAAACTGTCAGTGCGCCTCAAATTTGGAACATCTGCGCTCTCCACCTTTCCCAAAATTGAAGCAACTTTAATGGTGCGCTGGTAAGAGATGCTTAAATTTCTGCAGAGGTAGAGAGCGCAGATGTTCCAAATTTAAGGCTTGAGGAGACTACAGATAGTTCGGTTTTCTGAGGAGCCATCAATATGCTTGATCAGATAAACACATTGGCCAGCATAGAACATATCGATGTTGGGATGCAGAAATGCGACCGATGAGAAAAATCATGAGTAAAAACCTCATGATTTTTCTCATCGGTCGCATTTCTGCATCCCAACATCGATATTATGTCATGTTTGGCTTTTTTGGGAAATAAATGTATAAAATAATAATTGTGTTATTTTTATTGGGTGTAAACAGCTCATTTTAAGCTATGGAAAAAAGCAATAGTACATAAATAATATTTCAGTTATTTTTTAATTACAAAAAATTGAAAAAATCCTACACTGACCAATGTTATTTACTGTGAGTATGGCGTTGAAGCAAAATATTACAATAAATCTAAAATTGCAAGTTAAATTAAATATATATATATATATATATATATATATATATATATATATATATATATATATATATATATATATATATATATATATATATATATAAAATATATTATTTTATTTATTAAACACAATGCGTGTACAACATACATCTAAACATATATATATATATATATATATATATATATATATATATATATATATATATATATATATATATATATATATATATATATATATATAGGATAATAGTGGAAAATAGTACTGATAAATTCTTAATACAATATAAAATTTATAAAAGAAAAATAATTACCTTGTACGACATTTGAATTTTGTACTATGCTTGGACCTGCAGTTTCTAATTGAACTGACACACAGTTACTAGCTAGTGTTTCCTCCTCTTCAGTGTGTAACTCTCCATCAGGTTCATCTATGTAATTACTTTGGTGATCTTCTGCAGTACACTCTGGTTCTTGCTTAATGTGAATAGGCTCTTCTGACATTACTTCACCAACTGGCAATTGTGTTCTTCTTCGTTTCAATGGAAGAGGAGTTAAATCTGGACATAATGTCTGAGTGCTGGTACCATCTTGACTTTCTACTGGGATCTAAAAGATATAACAAATAACATTGAAATGAATAAATAAATGTACTGTATCACAACATAATTTTCTAGTAATTTTTGTGTGTGCATATAGAGAAGTGAGTATTTGGGGAATTCCAAATAGCATAATGTTTTTATACTGTATTTCTATGTTAGTAAGCCTATAAGTTTTTGTGTTAAATAAATCAACAGCGTCTCTCCAAGTCTGTTAGAACTGACCAAGGCAAAATACATCTTGTTTCTCTTTAAGCTCAGAACAGTGGTCAATATCTTATCACTTTTAATCAGGATTAGATTAGAAATACGGCTTCCTATTGATTCATTTGTATTATCAGCCAATAGGAAGCCGTATTTTTTATCCTATCCTACTAAAAGCAATAAGAAATTGACCGCTGTCCTGCGCTTTAGAGTTAAGTGCCGAAAGCTGTCCAATACGTATATTATATATCAATGTTGGGATGCATAAATGCGACCGATGAGAAAAATCATGAGTGAAAACCTCATGATTTTTCTCATCGGTCGCATTTATGCATCCCAACATCGATATGTTCTATGTTTTTACCTCCTGTGTAAACAAGATTTTCACCAAACTATGTGACTCACTTCACTATATATATATATATATATATATATATATATATATATATATATATATATATATATATATATATATATATATATATATATATATATATAGGCCTATATATATATATAATATATATATATACACACACATACATACATATATTTAGTATTTACTATATATCGAGGGTGCTCCGCTATAATGTCCTAAGTCCACTTGACCTTGAAAAATAAAAAATCGTCGGATCAACCCCAAATTTTGGATTTATCCATTTCAGGTCATTTGCAGCAAAAAATATTTTTCAAGGTCAAATGGACTTAGGACATTATAGCGGAGCACCCTCGATATGTATTGTAAAAAGGCACTTGCTGTTTTTCTCATGTCTTTTTCTTTCAAATTTATCATACCTTACCACAATGGTTTATTTTCCTCAATATCTCCAATATTTGTAAGGATTTTTTTCTGCCTATCAAGCAACTTACATTATGAGCACCAACCAATCCTCTCACTTGTAAGGCTTCTGCCGTCTTCAGAAAAAATTGTAAATCTTGCTCTCTCACATCTGTTTCTCCCCGATACATAAATTGCAGAATTGCTTGCAGATCAGAAATTCTCACATTCTGCATAAAAATAATGGGATGTTTGCACGGGCTTGACTGTAATGCAAAATTAAAATTTAATCTTACCTGATTTTTTTTTTCTAAACTAAAATACATTGACAAATAAATTTTTGAAGAAATATTTACTCTGATACATATAAAATATTTTTAAAAAATTATATTACTGTATTACAGATATTTTCTGAGTTTAAGAACGCACTTTGAGCAGGTGCTCATAAATAAGAAAACATGTCAAATAAAATATTTAATGAAGATATACATACCTTGAACAGATTTCTAAAGTATGGACTGCAGATTGCAAGAATATTTTTGTGAGCTTG
Source organism: Ecdyonurus torrentis (assembly GCA_949318235.1). Taxonomy (NCBI): domain Eukaryota; kingdom Metazoa; phylum Arthropoda; class Insecta; order Ephemeroptera; family Heptageniidae; genus Ecdyonurus; species Ecdyonurus torrentis. Next base: position 16,274,202 of record OX439132.1, on the reverse strand, counting down.
GAGCGACTGTCCATCACATGCCAAAGTTACATCTAAAAGTTCTTTGTTCTCCAACAAATCTTCAAAGCCCTGAAATTTATCATTAAAGTTGTCTTTTAAAAGTTGTAAAATTGCATACATACAACATCATACAGAAACGTTTGAGATGGAAACACTCACCGTTTGTAAATTGCGATGAAAATTTTTCCATCGTAGAGAGAAACGTTCTATACCTCCAGACATCTGTAATATAAAACATATAAGCTGTTTTATCTTTATATATCGTAACTTTGTTTTTATTTTCGTATAGATAAAATAAGAATCAGTAAATTTAAATCTATATGAAATTGCGAAAAAATATCATACTTCCTTCATAGTAAAAGAGGAAATGAAAGACCATATCTTGTGTAACTATGTATTTTTTAGCTAAGAAAGCAATACATTTATGTAAAAGTTATATTGACTTAAAATAAAGCTTATATTAAGTATATAATAAGGTGTATATGAATGAAAGATTAAATATTACGATAATACAATAATATTACCTTATAAATGTTCTAATTTTGGTGTGCCTCCAGTTCAAAACAATTTTTTTAATATAACAGCTGATGGGAGCGCCGAATGAATTCGATTAATCGGTTGAGTTCTTATATCGATGCTGTATCGATGTTTAATTAAAATTTCAATCACTCTTTTATGATTTTTTTTATATTATATAACATATAATCCTATTTTATAAATCAAATAATTAATTATAAGAGGCAATAAATTTAAAAGAGACACAGAGATGAGATAAAGAAATGTAATTTGACATTGAAAACGAAAAAAAAATATAATTTATATAATATATATATAATATATATATAGCGCCTGAAAGTTAGGCAATTTGGAGCACAAGCATGTAACAAAAGTTGCATAGCGTGCAATTTTTGCAGGCGCGTTCACCATTTTTTATGTCTACAAAGACAAATAAGTACATTTGTAAAAGTAATAATAAAGAGGAAGAAAATAATAGTAACATTTCTCTCTTGGTGTTATTCGTTAGAAATGTTGTTAATAACATGATGATGGTGTTTTTGCGGACAATGTAATAAAAAGTGTACTTAAATTTATTTGAATATTTTAATTATTAGAGCCTCTAATATTAGAGCTTATATTATTATATATTAATGTATCATTGTTTTTATATCTTTTCATAAAATAAAATCCTATTTTATTATTTTTTGGTAAGTTAATTATTTGTTCGTAAAAAAATGTTTCATGATAAAAATAGGATATTAAGAATACGCAATTTTAAATTTTTATTTATAATAAATTATGTAGAAATAAAGATATAATGGAGAAACGCATTTCATTTAAAAATAAATACTTGCTTAATTAATAATAAATTATTATAGTTTAATTAATATTATAGCACTGTATTCTATAGTTTACACCAAAAAAAAATATATATATATATATGTATTTTATTTAATATAGGACTTTTGATCTTTTCGCATATACACACGATATCCAAATACAAGAGCGCTGCAATAAAAATAGTTTCTTTTCATCCTTACAAGTTCCACCTTGCAGCACATATAACGCATCACTTATTAAAATGATGTCTTTGATTCCTCCGCCACCTTTTTATTCATATAAAATTAACTGCAGCCAATTATGATTCCAATTAAAAAAATATATAATATAAAGAATTTAATTCCATGCATTATAAATTCCAATTTTTTGAAACAATAGTTTGAAAAAAAAATTATAAAATATTACTAAATTAAAATTTTAATTATAAGTTAATCTTCGCCTGCCCCCTCCCCCTATAATCTCCTGTTATTGCCCCCCACCGCTAAATTTTTACCTGCAGATGTTGTAGAGTGCCCTCACGCGGTGTTGTTTGGTAACTAGGGCGAATAAAAAAGGTACTGCTTACATCTGCCGTGCCGGCTGTCTGTCTCAGTCTGTAGTTCAGTTTACTTCAGTCAGTTTGGTATAACAAGCAGCGGCGGTTGCAGCTGCCGAGCGCCGCAGCCGTTAATTCGATCTCTTCATACAGAAATATTTTTTAATCATGTTTACCTCTCATGTTTGATATTATTTATTATTGTCAGTGATCATGAAGGGTGCCGAATGTGTGGCTCATGAATGTGTCTTGGATGCACCTCAACAGGTAAATTAATTAAAATTTTACTTTAATTTTTAATTAAAATTATGTATAATTTAATTTGCATGGCAATATATAAAATAGATTTAGAAGTTTATTTTGACATAGTAAAAAATATTCTTAATAATCTAAATTTGATAGAAATGTGACCTAATTTCAATTAAATTGTTATGTGTAATATTTTAAGATCGTTAATATATATAATGTTTATTATAAGCAAGTATAGTTATATTGTTTTCTTGATAAGTTTCCTATTTCTTCTTCTTATTTTCTTACTACATTTATGTATAAATATTGGGAAATATATTCACTATAATTTTAACACAGGTGCAGATAAAAATGTTTAAAATATCATAAAAAAGTGTAAAAATATAACGTATATTGTGTTTTTGTTTTTTCGTATATCGTTTCTTTACCACTTTGACCGTTAATAATTACGATCATATATTCAAATGTATAAAGCAATAAGCGTTTATAACATTGTATGATGTGTAATTATAAAAATAAAACTGATTAAAGTTCGTAATAATAATAAGAATATTACTTGCTAAAATAACGCAGCGCCTAGCAGAATATGCAACTGTTGGTGTTTTAGACGCTCAAAGAGTTGCATACTTTACAGGCACTTTGAACTTTCTATTTTTATGTTACTATTAATTTATTTCTTTTTTAATAAATTTTAGAGTATCTATATGAGAGTTAAATAAATATACAACAAAATTTTCTATATATATTATAGAACGATATAGATTGAATTCATATGCAAATAATGAAGTAAATAAAAAAAAAATTCAAACAGGTGCCGAAATATTGAATTTTAAATCTATAGCTTTAATTTAATTGTATAATATAATTCACTATATTTATATTACTTTTCTATACAGATCCATGAAAATATAATTAATATATACTTTATAGTTGACGTCATACAATTTTGCTATATGTGATTTGACATTTTATTTTTATTATTTATATTTGATGTAGATATAAAAATTTCTATACGACACTTTTTTTACCAACGTCAATAGAATGATGAAAATAGTTTCAGTGGATAATAAAAATCATATATTAAATAATAATACGACAAAACTTCTATCACAGTGTTACTATAGATATATAGTGTTATAGAAATCCATGCTTAAAGTTTAATTAACAGGGTTAGAGTAGCATAATAATTACACTTTATATTTAGAGATATTTTAATTTTATTCATGCACGTAAATTTTATATTTCTCATCTCTTCAGCTATAACATAAAAATTAATAACTTAATAACGCAACTCCCCTCTCTTGGTATATAACTGAATATAAATACACTCAAAATATTTTTATAATACCTAATTTAGTCTAAATAGTGTTTATGTCTAAATTATTTAGACATAAACACTATATGAATTAAATGTTATTATTTATTCTTTATATAACAAGACACACACCTATATAATAAAGTTGAAAACAAAATTATAATAACTACGTATTTTGAAAAGTTATTTGCAAATTAAAAGTGTGAAATCAATGGTTACGTGATCATTAATTTAAACGTATTATAATCAAATTTGACACTTCTACTCTATAATTTAAGTTTATATATTTTAAACAGTTTTTTTTAAAACAACGGTTCGAAGAACTTGAGTTTATAAAAGAGAAAAAAAATCTTTCAATAATATGTTATTAACAAGAGATTTGAATGCTTGTTAAGAAATTAAACAAGTATTTTATATTCTTTTCTCCTTTCTTTTAATCATTAAGTCAGAAATTAAATCTTATGTATGAGACACAAAAAACTCTGATTAACTTATTATTAACCTTTTAAACGTCAAAATCTATAGTAAATTAAAACTTTCAGTAGTCGCAAAGTTATATAATAAATTATACGTAGGATTATATTAGACATAATTCGAAATTTTTCAAACATAGAAAAGCTCACGACTGTCTTAATTTTAACACTTTTAATAATAATAAAAAAACTATTTTGTGTAGTTTTGATTTTTTAATATGTCTTTATAATGCAAATTTTTTACATAATTTATAAGAAAAGTGGCAATATTTTTGCCTAATATAAAAAAGAAATAGAAAGAAAAAACTAAAATGATGTGAATTAAGAAATTCTTTACAAGCGATAATTGGCAGGAAATTACTATAGCGCAATTAATAATATATTTTATTTTTACTCCGGTGATTTTTTTGTTGTATCATATATAGGTCCGCAAATTTATATTTCAGTTCAAATGTGTTGCAAGCAGCTGCAACATAATATATATTATACACGAAATGTTAAAAATATAAATCTACATAATATATGAATCAATGAAAATAATATATAATGCATTGATTTCAATATCTGCAGGTGTTTAACTGATTACTGATTATAATACAGTAATATTGCATGATTTTTATATTTATTAACAACTTTTAAAAATAATGTTACAGGTGGATGCTACTGAACTTGAATTGATCTTGGGATTTGCTAAGAACGCAGGATGCCTTAACCTTCAAGGTAGGTTAATTTTAATGATATGACCTGTTAAAAAAAATAGATAGATAGGTATACTCTTCTTTTAAAGACATAGAAAACATAAAACAACATGTTCTTTTTAATCATTTAACACAAAATGGGATCTACAAAACTCATAATAATTTTTACCAAAATGTAAATGTGGCCCCACAAGAGAGCGTGAAAAAACTGTAAAGTATGCAATTTGCGTGAATATTTCTGTTTCTGACGTCAGAAACAGACAAAAACTAACATGAAAATGTTGTGCGGGCTGCATAAATCGAAAATTTCTGATCACGGCTACGGCGCTACAATTGGGTTTTGAGACTAATTAATGTTGTTTATGTAAGTCTCATCAAGTGTTTTGTGATATAAATGCTTATGTTGTCTATGCCTTTAAATATATTTTTATACGTTATTTAATATCATTTCTGTATCAAATTGCAAATTGTATAAGATGATAATTCATAATAATAAATGTGATGCACTCAAAAGAGAGCATGATGCAGGCAGGCACCTTTGGTGGGCACACACCTTGCGTCGTCGTACATGTCAGCTGCAGTGCAATGTGTGCGTGCGTGTGTTTTATATTTCTCTGAAGTCTGCAGGTAGCTCAGGGCAGCTGGCGCTTCATCCATCATGATGCTTTTACTTTACATCTTGCACACTTCAATATCACAGATTATACTCCAGTCTATAGATAATAGCAATGTCATCGATGCTTTTATATAAATTTGAATCAGGGGGGGGGGGGGGTGTTGCGTATATAACATTGCAAGATTCTGTATTATTATGTGCGTAATCAAACTAAAATAATAATAATAATAGGATAATAAAATAATAATAGGATAATAAAATAATAATAATAGGATAAGTATGGAAGGAAAAAAAATTCTGAAGATAGATAGTTTTTGACTAAATGTCATTTTAATGTTAGTACTTAAGGGTTAAGTGCATATTGGAATATTATATTTATATATTTTTTAAAATTAACATTATAATAATTAACTTACTTTGTTTCAGCACACGTATAAGTAAAGCATTAATTAAAAGTTGGTTGACAAAAGAATTAAAATCAATGTGGTCATATTTCAATTTATATCAGTTATATAATCAAAGAAATACTGTAAACTATTTTCATACTATACAGTTCTATTTACAGTTAACTGTAAATTTTAATGTTATTTAACTTCTGTTTTAGTTATTATGTACTTTTCTTAACCTCAACTGATTTTAATTTTGTTTTTTGCTTTTTAATCGCACATTTACAGAAAATAAATCGGTCTATATAAATACTGCTTCTTTTTTTTCTTCTTCATTATTTACATTTATAGTGATATAGCTGACACCACCAATGTCAAAGAAATGGCATAATTTTGCAATTACGAAAAGTGTGCAGATGTTCTCCCCATTTCCTCTGTTGATTCATTGTGAATGTGTTAACCCCTTGAGCCAAATGTCTGCGAGGTTCATGTGTAATTTATAACAGAGGTGTACATACGTCGTGGTGCAAAAAAACACAAAGCACATGGCGCACATGCTGCGATCTCATCACCTCCCAACCTCCCACTGTATTACATACAAACATACATTTCCTGAATCAGCATCCTATGTCGCGAGATACCATTGTTATTATTACGCATACAACAAAGTAACAGACGCAGTACAAACTTCATTCTTCGTTTTAATCTCCATCAAGACATATCATATATTATTATAATTTTTTTAACGTATAGTATATTATATAAGATTTACAATTTACTTTATTATACAGTGGCTGTATAGCTGATGACAATTTTTTTTAACTATTTAAATTGAAGGTATTAATTTAACGTAGAAAAATATTCTATTTAAAAAATTGAACATTTCATGTTGGCCTATGGGTCAATAAAATTTCTTAATCTATTCAAGCCACTAGAAATATTACATATATTTGCTTATATCATGTCATATTATATAATTATTGATTATAAAATCAGAAAAATATATTATTATGAATTGCACAAAATCGCCTAAACATAAATCTATTCGCACTCCCAATATTTTAACATATATTGTAAATAATTTGGTTTTAATTATTTCTAAATTGTAAAATAGAAAAAAAACACACAATGTTAAAACAATGAACTAATTTGAGTACTTGATACGGGACAAGTGATCCCCTCTCTTATGTATTAAGGCAGGTGTGTGTTCCTCTCACTCTCTCATATATATACATATAAATAATATACAGAGGGGTTAAGAAGGGGAATATCTTACAAGGCGAGGGGTGCATGACGTAATAACGTCTCTCATAGTCCTAAAAAGTAAAGACACAATAGCTGCACCTCACTTTATTATAATATCTATAGGTAAGAAAACTGCAGTTTATAATATTGCATTCGCCCTCGTTCCCATAACAAGTAATTCCCACGTCGTCTCTAGAGCTACATATATCTCGCCAAGTGCAACTTCGACCCAATAAACAGGTTCAATAGCCAGCAGGTAGACTTTATATCAAAATCACCAACGGATTTAAGATCGTTACATTTTTTTTCTCTCTGTATACATACATACTTATTCTTCATTAAATTATTCGTATGAGAAATTTTTGTTACAAAAAAAATGTATATTTATGAATTAATTAAAATGAAAAAAAAAAAAAAAAAGTTATGCTATAGGGTAATCTATCTCAAAAATAGCTTTAAAAAATGTACACGGGTAATTGAAATAGTAGTTAGAAATACAAAATTTCAATGAGTACTTTGACCTGCGATGTAAAAAACACAGAGCCAATTAGTTTTTAAAATTTAATATTATTATATTTATATATCTTGGCGTAGTGACAAAAAATAGAAGTATATATTATACAATTTAGATATAAAAAAGTTAGAAAAATTAGTTATGTGTTAATTTAAAGAAGAAGAAGAAGAAGAAGAAAAAGGAGTTCTAAATTCTTATCGGTCGCACCTGCTTTCTATGTTACAGAGGTTGCTGAGCGACTCGCTGGCGCATTACAAGACGATGAAGACGATGATTCGGAAGACTTAGATGACCCTGTAGATGAAGTTCTCGCAGGGTATACTGGCTGTATGCACGAGGCCTTACGTTTTCTCATTGAAGAGGAAGGTCTTCCACCCTCGCACCCTATCGTCCTAGGACTTGCAAATCACCTACTTATACAACAACAAGTGTTAGAACAAACTTTAGCGGAACAAAATCGATCTTCCGCGTAATTATATTATTTAATATGTAAATATTTATTGTTATTGTTGTTGTGCGTTTTTTTTTTCCTAAATAAAAAGTGATTGTGTTAAATATCAAGAACATGAGTTATTTTATTATATATGTGAGAAATAATGTAACATATAGAAAACTTTTTCTTTACACTTCATCGTTATTATAATATAATATATATGATCTTATGATATTATATTATTTCCTCTTCTACACATTCTTTCTTCTCTGCAAATGAAAAATAATGTTAATTTTTCGTACTTATATTGCAATGAAATTACTTCAAAACTTTGTTCATATAGATATATTTTTTAAATGCAACAGATGAACTTTTACTGTTTATATATTGCAATCATAAATTACAATAATAATTGCATTTGAATAATTATTGTATTTCCACGTTCTCATTACATGAGATTTCTGAATTAATATAGAATTGTATTGTTTCAAAAATGTCGACATTATTTTCATTATTATTTTTTAATTCATTGTTATGTTTAATAAAAATACGTAAAATGAAGCAAAGAAAAAAAAAAAAAAAAAAAAAAGAAGTTATTTATACCCACCAATTCAAATGATGTTATTATTCCATATATAAAACATATCACATCAACAGCCGACCTCAATAACTTTTTTACACACGGACAGAAATAATCTATACATTTAGTTTACGATCTAATAGAGTTAATGTATAAAATCTATGGCTATGAAAAAATGGTTTTACTATGCAAACATCATTGTCTAAAATTTTAACTACGAAGAGCTATAGTAAGTTACACACTAGCGTATTTGTCGCTAAACGCCGCTCTGTACAATGTTACACACTAAAGTATTGGTATCCTATACACCCCCGCTGTTTGAAAAGTTATAGAGTCAGAGCTGTAAGGTTTTAAACCCCGCGCTTTCTTGCTTTCTATACCTGTGCCTCTACAATGCAATCCTATTGAATGTTTTGTTTTTAATACTTATAACTCTACAATTTTATACCTAAATATTTAAATATCTATACTTCTAATAGTTGCTCACACTACATACATTATTTAAAATTTATAACGAACTTTTAAAATTTGAAATATATTATACTGTATCACTTTTTTTTATATAACAAATGTATAATTGCATATATAGCATATAAAACTAAATAACTTATTTTATTCGTTTTTTTTGTAAGAGAAAAGGTTTTTTATTATAATATGCACATAAGATACAACATTTTTTATTATAATTCGAATCTTTATTTATTGAAATTACATTTTCAATGAATCTTTTTAGATTTTTATAAATGAAAATTTATAGTATGTTATTATTATTTCACTTTATACATAATCCGTATAGGCATTAAGTTCACAGTTCATCACACATTCACAATTTGTTGCACATCGTTGACTGAAGTCTTGAATTTTGAATTAAGTCAATCCTCTTCCTCAAAACAGATCGCCAATCTAAAATACACAAGAATAAAATTATTAATATTTTAGTTAAAATATAATAAACACTACTTTTTTCTTTTACAACACAATTATAACATAATATAAGCAGTGTAATTGTGTATACTACAATATAGTCTTAAATATATAATATAAGAATAAAAAATTGAATTACCTACATTTTGCATCTTCTAGTGCTAGTAGTTTCTCGGCACAGTGTTGACATTTCCTCGCCTCAAACGAATAATCTCCATCAGACCATCGAATAATTCCACAATTTTATTGATTGCAGAGAAAAATAATCATAATAATTACACTTTGTCGATATTAAATCATTGATTATACTGTACTTATTATAGTTTTTACTACACTAACAGCAGTACTATATATTCACTTGAAAAGAGACACAAAATATACAATACGATGTAGATACTGCAAAGAATGCTCTCTATGTAACGAGACACAAGAAGGGAAGGAAGCGTCGGTCGTCGCCGAGCCCTCTGTGGCCGCGGCGCATCTGTTCAGCGCAACGTACTAGAAAGCTATAGACTAGTGTGTAACTTTTTACAGAGAACTGTTTAAAATCTTACACCCTTGCGTTTAGCGTACGGACCTAAAGAGCAACTCTATAACTTTTTATACTTTGATGTTTTGAATATAAGAACATAACGTTTTAAATGTAAAAGATGTTGATGTATTCATTGTTAAGTTTTCATTAGGTTAAGTATCAATACATGCCGAAATATTGTCTGCAATACAGTTCATTATAATATGATATACAGTAAAATGTCTAACATGTAAAAGTATAGTTTAGTGTTTAGAATTTAATATAGTAGACGTTTGGATCTTACAGATTAAAATTTCAATAGAGTAAAATTAGTAAAACTAAACAGTAGAGTTTTATATTCAATAAAAAATGTATTACATGCAATACTTCTAATTGTAAAATGCATGGTTATAGAGTAAATGTATAAGATTGCAAACAACATTTTTGTCCGTGCATGTATATATTGTTTTTGCTTATTTTGTATGTGCATAAATAAACTGTACAAATTTTTATATCTTGAAACAACTATCTCTATTTTATTTCAACCTTATTTTGAAATCAAAAGTAGGTCTATTTAAAATTTAAATGAATGTGTTTTTATGTCTTATAGTAAGAATTAATAAGTTTTTTTTATACAGAAATCTTTAAATAATTTCATATTTAATCTTCAATTTCTATCTATGTATAATATAGAATAAAAAGATATTCTAAAAATTCGTAAAAATGTATAGACTTTGGAAAAAAAAAACCCAAATATTCACAAAGTTACATTTGAATATTTTATTGGCCTTAATTTCTTCGTAAAAACATACAAAGAATTTATAATAACATATATATTAAAGAAAATATACACAATAAAAAATTAATTTGATGTTAAACACACCACTTAGAAGTTTCGTGATTTTATTAAAATATATTCAGTAGATTGGCCACCCAAGTTGTATATTTTTTTCCCTTCCTTCATTCTTAATGTATATTACGAGCATTTAAATCACTATAGGTTTTCATATTTATGCTAATATCCATAAGTCACAGAATATACAGCTTCAGGCTTCAATATTAGATTCTTTATAAATGCAAATATATATTTTTTTCATTTGCTATGGAAATTTCAATATAGTCTAAAAAGCATTTAATATTTTTATTAAATTTTATTTAATTAACATAAAATAAAAGAAACGTAAGTAATATGTTAATGTTTCGATATGTTTATTTATCATAATTTATGGGCATTAAATTATTGAGTTTTAATTTTTTATTATTATTATAGAACCTATATAATTTTATAAATGGAATATTTTCTTCATGCTTAGGGTAGACCGGGATTGTTTGTTAGGAACCCGGGTCGGATCGGAGACGCTGCAATTTTTTACAATGATAAAATTTGAGTTCGCTTTTTTCTTGATTCAGAAGTTGACTTGCGTAACAAAGTACAACATTTATTAAAGATTTAATTGCTAATATTATTAATTTACTTCTTTTGTTTTAACTTTAGATAATCTAATTTTGCCATGACGTCTACAATGTTTTTTAAAAACATTATTCAGTTTTAAATAATTTATTATTCCTCACGAGATGGGAGATGATTTTTTATTTTAATATAAAAGAATATGTATCAATGAAATTAAATTAAAGTAGTACACATTTTTTTAACAACAATAATAATAATTTAACAACAATATAACAGCAATAATTCTTCTAATTGTCTATATATTTCTAAAATCACTATAGCGCGCGATGGTGTTTTATAAAGCTCTGGATTTTCTTTTTTTGCATTATTATAATTATTAATATTTATTCATTTTTTAAATCATATATAGTTTCAGCTTTTTCCAATCCAGAGGAATAAAATAATGTACAGTACTTGTCTCGTCGTAGCAATAACCAAATTTTCAATCCATTTCAATTTCAGGTTTTATACTTTTTTATATATATATATTCCTAAATTTTGCATTTTTAATCGTTCCTCTCTCTCTCTCTCTCTCTCTCTCTCTCTCTCTCTCTCTCTCTCTCTCTCTCTCTCTCTCTCTCTCTCTCTCTCTCTCTCTCTCTCTCTCTCTCTCTCTCATATGATAGAATAAAAATTACTTTTACTTTTGGATATTATTAGAAAAGGCGTATTAAAATTTTGAAAACATGTTTATTTCATTACAATCGTGGGATTTTTTTTTCCTGTAACATATTTATTTGATATTTTTTCGATTTCCTTTTGACAATAATAATTATTTTTCAAACTGATTTTACCTGTGTGTGACTTACATTATATTATGATTTTTCTTTCTTCTTTCTTTCTTATTTAAACGTTTAAATATTATAAAAACCTGACATGAAAATTCCCACACATTTCCATAAACACATGAATAGTACACATAGAGGGATATGATTATACTTCATACTAATTTGTGGTAAACCTCCTGGAGATATTTTTATACTTATTATGATATATCATAAATTGAAACTCAGTAGGTAAGCTGCAACCTGTTGACTACCTGTACCGAAACTTTTTCTCCCCTCTATTTTTACCTTAGACCGGACAAGAAGAAAGAAGAAAAAAAATAAAGAGAGAGAGAGAAAGAGAGAGAAAAGAAGGGAGAATTTCTCACGCCAAAAGATTCAGTTCTCACGAACTTTACCTGCTCATGCTAAAATTTTTACTTTCTTTGGGTTATATGATAAAAATTGAAAATTAAAATAGAGCTTTATCGTGAGATATATTATATACAGTATTGTCAGTATTAAATTACTATATAAATATTGTTCAGTAAACAACAGAATCAATTCATGCAGAATCAAATAATATTAAAATATTACTTTCAAATTATTTCATTAAATTTTATATTAATTTAAAATATTTGCATTGCATAATACACTAACAGTATATTATACTGTATACATTACGCTTAATAATGGTTAGTAATGAAAACTTTATAGTGATAACTGTGATTTAAGAATTGGGATTTTGAATAACCACAAAGGATGAATATACTGTAAAGATAACGTGACGCAATGAAAAATTTTAGAGTAAACTCAATAACATTTATTTCTTTTTCTTTCAATCAAGCATTTTAGAAATAAAAATTAAAGTTAGAAAGTAGAGCAGAATATATTGGATACAGGCATCAACTCAGAGAGATAGAAGAGAGAAGAAGATATAGCTAAAAATGAAAAAGTTGAGAGAGAGAGAGAGAGAGAGAGAGAGAGAGAGAGAGAGAGAGAGAGAGAGAGAGAGAGAGAGAGAGAGAGAGAGAGAGAGAGAGAGAAAGAGATAGAGAGAGAGAGAGAGAGAGAGAAAATTGCTCTAAAAGATTCAATCTCATATATGTATACCTTATCATTTTATTCATTCCATATTCTGATGCTTATCAGTTTCTAAGCTATTTATGAGTTCTCTATACAAAAACTTGTATTTTGTAGTAAAGGATCTGGAGTATATAGCTGCAGCAGGTATTGTTAATCAACAAAACAACCGACTCTGCGGTAACATGCTGTTCTAACTATAGCACGTGATTTTTTTTTTTTTTTTTTTTTTTTTTTTACCCTCACAACACAACAACAATAAGATCACCTCTGTTTATTCATCCAGAGCTCAAGGTCAAAGGTATTCGAAGAAAGATATCTCGTTCTAAAAAGAGAAAATCATTTGAAATCTATCCTAAACATATAGTTTCTAATTATCATTTGATTTTTTCCCATTAAAATTTTAGAATAAATTACAGTATTATTTAATTTTTTATAAGCTCAATTTACTGGGAAAAAACTATAAAATTTATATGTATTATATTTCTTAAATAATAATAATGAATCAATGAATCTTACTATTTAATATAGATCAGTTTTTAAATTATTTTAACTTCAAGTTTTTTTACATTAAATTATAAAAATTATAGTTGCACGTTAATTTTTAAATTGAAATATCTAGCAATCCTGCTATTTAATCTTTTAATAAGGACAAAATAAAACTACATGTTGTATCTTACTTAAAAATCTATTGATTTTTTCCTGGTATTATAAAAATTAATAAGTTGAAAAATTACTCTGTCTCCAAACGAGACACTTTTATAAAATATGTTTAAAGTTAATTCTTTTTTTGTCCTTTTTGATTATTAAAATTCAAAACTAAAATCAATCTGTCATATAATGTGCGACCTTTTAATATGTTTTCAACAAGATAATAATTCAGCTGAAATTAGAATTTTAAATTATATAAAAAACGTTTTTAGAGGCAAACAACTCTTGGAATACATGAGATTTATCTTTTATTTATTTTTTTCTCTCATAAACTTTCTCTCTCCCGATGAAGCAATAAAAACAAATTGATACTCTAAAACATTTTAAATAATTTATATCACTAATTTTTACTTATACATAAATTGATAATGACATGCGTAACCATAGGAGTTCATTCTGATCATTATAGCTCGTCTCCGTTATTTTTATAACCAAATTTATCATTATGCAATTCAACAAAATGCAGATGTTACATAAATATAATTTTTTTCTTTTAACAGCGCGCACAGTTAAAATATTACATAAAATAAATCTTTTAAAATCAGGCAATTTTATAAAATAATACCCCCCCCCCCCACCCCAAAAAATAAAAATAAATCACGTTTACAGTTTTATAATTAGTATATTTTCTGTCAAACTTCTTTTTGAATAGACCACTTGCAATGAACAAACTTTTTAACATAATTTGAAACATTCTTAATGCATTTCTTATGAAAAAATCGTTTTCACTTACCTGTTGCAACACTTAAAAAAAATATAGCAAGTGGTACATTGATAAATGAACATTATTCTTCCTTTTTAATATTTTTCAAAAAATAAAAGTCTTGATGAGCATAAAATATTGAAATGTATAAGACTTTTGTTTTCACCAGTTGCAAATTATTTTCATATCACTAATTTAATTTTTAATTTTTTAAGTTATTAAATATTAATAAAAGTTTGTTTTTTTCCATGCTTGAAATGATTATACCTCTTCAAGGTTTCGTGGAAATGTTATTGAACATTTTTGCCAAAAATATAATAACGAAAATCTATATACTCATAGTTTTTATGTTTTTAAAATAATAATAAAATTATACAAAGTTTTAAAACGATAGACGTTTTGTTTATTTTTGGTCAGAATAGCTTGTTTTTAAGAGATTAAAAATAAATATTTGTTCATTCCACCTAATTTGTTTTCAAATTCCCACATATTTTAATATAATAAGCCACTTATTTTGCATAAATAAATCTTTGATGTTGAGTGGAAACTAGTCAAAGCTCTTGTTTACATAATGATAGCATTTTTGTAAGCTGTCAAGATAAGAAGAAGAAGAAAAGGCTTTGATTTTAGAGAGCGATTGAGCAAAGTGGGGATTTATTATAATGTTTTTTGTTTTAGAATTCCGTGCGTTGAAATCTCCTGCAGAGTGTGAACGTTTTCACACGACGCTGACAAATAATTTTCATGCCTTTTTATTTCTAGCTTTCCATTTTAATAAAATATTTTATCTCTAACTTCGTTTTTTAATTTGTAAAGATGCAGGTGCTGATTTACTATTATTATTATTTGTTTTTATAAATTTTTTTTAAGTAAATAAATTAAAATTTCCTTAAATATTGTATAATATAATAATAGTATACAGTGCTTTTCGTTCTCTTAAAAGCTTGATTAAATTATTTATTCTATAATTTACTTATTTTTTCATATTATAATAAAAATGGAAACAAAAACGGGAAATAAACATTGGTTTAATTTTTATACTTATTATTATACAGACTAAATATATAGACTTATTATAGACATATAATATACAGTATTATGATAGACAGCATAAAATATGAGAAATAAAATCTATAGTTTTTGGATTTTGTTTTTCTGTATAACAATTTGGTTGCTTGAATGTACATAAAACAATATTTTATGGGAAGAAAAACTCAGTTGATCTTACAAATTATTACAATAAAAACTCATTCTCTTTCATCGGCAGCTGCCTACAAAGAATAAGACGCTATTCGAATTTCCGCAATCCTGGGAACTTTTACGATAAAGGCAGCAAAGAGTTTATCAAGAAAGGGGAAAAATTGCTAAAATGTGACGTTTTTAATAATAACGAAAAAAAAAAAAAAAAAAAAAAAAGTACAATGTACGCATAAATCCTTTTTTTTTTTTTTTTAATATAAAATAATTTAATAAATGCATTGTGATTTTTTTTATTTATAAAATTTTCCCCACTACATTACACAAAAAATAAAAGTTTACCTAAAAAGTGGATATCAATTTCTATAGATTCAACCCTAAAAGAAGGGTAAAGATTTTTTATGTTTAAAACCCTTGCTTTTTCACAGTAAACGCATTTCTTGTAAAGATATATTTTTTATATAAAAAAGGGTAAAAAAAAAATATAAAAAAAAAAAAAAAAAAAAAAGGATTTCCCATTACTGGGAAAGATTCAAGTGTGATTTTTCAATGTGGAGAAGTGAGGGTTGCAAACAGACAAATAACGAAGGATTTTTTTTTTTTTTTTTTTTTGTGCGGAAGTGAGAAAATTTTGCAAGAAGATCGTGGGAACTGGGTGCACATTTCAAGTTATAGTTTTTTATTATTATTTCTTATATTAAACATAATTTAATGATTTAAAATTTAATGGCATACATTTTTCTCTTTCTGCGATATAAACTATATGGATGCAAAGTAAATTAATTAATTCCTGCTGCATGGTATAAGAATAATACAATAATCAATAACTATCTCCAAGTATAACATATCCAATGTGTCTAGTATTTCTCATTTAAATTTCTCAGAAATCGGTGGAGTAGTTTTCTTAAAAACTGCAAAAACGTGTTTTTCCCCACAAACGTAATGTTAAAATAATAATAATTTGACTCGTGTCCGTGCATCTCCGATTGATCTCATGCGGGGGTTGTGTCTGCATCTGTGTGGATGATATTTTTCCTCTTTTTATTGTCGTATATTGCTCAGCCCATGCATCGCGCATCACTGTGGCCCTGTGACGTACGCAGTACGCAACATTTATTTGTATATATATTTTTTCTGTTATTTTAACTCTTCTCCTTTCATCGATACGTCTACAACAACAACAACAAAAATTATAATAATTAAATTACTAATATAAAAAATACGAATAAAAAATATTTTTACTCGAATTTGACTTTTTTGTTATATTATACAGTAATACAGTATAACATAATACACTACAAAAATCATGCACAGAAATCACCAGCATCAAACTCATCAAAGTACTGTATAACCGATTATATACATTATAATATGGTATATATAACTGTTTAACGTTCAATAAAATAGTTGTAATTATATGTAAGCATGCATGCATTTTCTTTTACAATAATACAAAAGAGAAATAGTTGAATAAAAAATTAAGTCATTGTTTCATATAAACAATTAACGATTTCTTCTAAAAGTATATTTATTATAGAATAACTCTCTCTGACAATCCAATTTTATTGTACTTAAAATCATGAACAGTATTGCATACATTAGAAAATTCTTTGAATATTTGATAGCGTGTGTATACGTATATTGTAAGAAAAGCCTTGCAGCAATTAGGTTAGTTGGAGTACTCCGCGTAAATTGCGTGGGAACTAAATCGTGAGGAGATAATTTAAGAAACTTTAACCGTCATATTTTATTATTTTTAATAAAATATTTTAAATATGCGCAAAGTTTGTCCCTTATAGCTATACATTCAATACGTTAGGAATTTATTATATGTAAATATTTAAAGAAAAAAAAATATTTAGACCAACATTCTTAACGCACACATTTTATTCTAATTGAAAATATTTATGTACAAAAATATTTAAAATATATTAAAAAATGTTTAATGTTAATGTTTTATGTATAAAAATGTACAAAAATGTATCCTTGATACTTTAAATTTAGAAAATAAAAATAATTGCTTACGTATGCATCAGTATTATTATATATATAAATATTACAGTATATTATCGAATATCATATGTATGACATATAATATATCAAAAACAGTATGCAGTTAATGAAAGGATTATTCAAATTTCCAAATGCATTCGTGCATACTCTATATTTAAACCAACCAAACAGAGTGCAATAAAAAATTGATGAGATTCATTCGTTGTAAATTATATTAATCAATTTTAATTTCTAATATAAAATATCAAGTACAATTTTTTTTATTGTAATATTATAAATAACGGCGTATTTAAGCTGTAAAAAAAAAAGGCTGTGTATAGTATATAACTCAAATTCTTTCCTGATATATAGTCAAATTTGTGTAGCAAAAGTTTATCTCCGCTATATACAATGCAAGCCACATAGCAGTTTATTATTTTTTTCTCCCACGCACGCATTGTTTTTGTATTCTCATGCAGTGTTGTATCATCATCATCATCAGTACATCTGCCTAAACGGCGGATGTAGATGAGCCACCAGATTTTATATTAATACAGCTAGTCCACAAACTCCAATCATGCAGTCCGGACGTCCTTCAATATAATCCTTGGTTAAATATAATTTAAAATATTATAAAATAAATACATGAATAATTATTTCAAGGATTTTTTTTTATAATATGGTTTATATAGGGTGCAATAAATGCATTGTCAATAATAGAAAATAATAATAATATCCTAAATCCTAATAAACTTGAAATAATAGAATTAACATTTTGTTGGAAAAAAAATCCTTCTCATCCCGTTATTCTGTATATATACGAGACTGTTGACATTTGATATTACAAAGATGAAATAAAATGAAAAAAAAAAGTTCTGGTTTGTCATGAGGAGTACATGACAATTCAAATAAAAACGAGAGATATAATCACTTTACGTTTTGTAATCATTTTGAATGATTTAATAGTTTACCAAACGTCCCATAAGATATGACTATAGAATAGAAGTTTGCGTCTTTGTAATAATGCGTGTATTTTCTATAATTATTAACTTGATGATATTTGTCAATCACTTTTTTATTTTTACTGCACCCACCACCCAGTACGATGTATATAGTGTTAAGGTTATCATAAAAAATATAATAATAATAAATCATATAGGTTATTTCATAACTATAACAGGTTTAATAATGACTTCGCTAAATGTAAGGCTGCGACAATTATTCGGATTTGAAGACATCCTTATACTGGGTTAATAAAGAGGGCACAATTTATTTTTTTCAATTATTTTTATATATTTATTAATTAATTTATTTATTGATATGTTGATAATGTAAAATTAAGTGATTAAGAAATAACCTATATAGACATATCAGTCTTTAAAAATATGTACATTTTACTAAAGAATATTTTAATAATATCAACTTTCCATGTGAAGTGCACTTTTACAGCAGACATCGCAAAGAGGACTCCCTTCATATTTTTAACAACAGATTGTGGCTTGGTTTTTAAGATTGTCTTCTATGATGTATACCGACCGCCCTTACAGCAATAATAACTTTTGCGATAGTGTAACATGATGAATGTAAGTATATTTTATCAGCGCATATATGCTGCAGATATTATAGGACACCACATTAGAGGCGTAAAGATTTCTCAAGAGACGCTCACTTCAGTCACTTGAGTCCGCATTAACGCAAAAAGGGTTGTATAAATCTGTAGCCCCAGAGACGACAGTTGGCAGTTCCCATGCAGACGTCCATCCACCTCCAAATAGTTTTTGGCATAAAGTTTTTTTTTGTTATTTAAGGGTTGTATAATATAGATGGCTAGTATCTCAAAATTTAAAAAGAAAAACTTCAAAACTGTATGATGCCAATTAAAAGTTAATAGTAACAGCTACCTATGATAAAAATTTCAGAACCCGTGACCATCAGATAAGAAGAGAACAGAGTTATTGAAATTAACATGGGCTCTTATGGGACTATTAACACTTCAAAAAATCATAATTTAAAATCTAGCATGGTGACCCTCCAAATTTTTTACATTTTTAATGATAACATATCCTAATGTATCACTGTGCAAAATTTCAGATCTGCAGTACCTGATTTCCCGCCTTAATATAAGACATCAAAATTAAAGGCGCTTTTAATTTTTATATATAATTAATTTTTTCCACGCACAAAAATTTAAAGCTACATTTTTATTTCTTGAAAACTCTGTAATTATACTGAAAGGAAATATCATAACATAATTTATATAATTCAAAAAGATACTATTATGTAATAACTCACTATGCGACTATGCTATAATAAGATGTGTGTCTGTATTATATAATATATACTGTAGTCTGTAGTAATAGTATAACAAAATACACAATATAAAGCAATTAATATTTCTTTCCTTTTGAAGGGGAAAAAAAAAAAAAGCTGTGGTTATGCATTTAAGATAATCAGGGAAAACAAAAATCAGTTTCTCTAAGACCGTGCGGCATCAATTATTGCCATAAATAGCTTGCTTTATTGCGAGATTTGCACGTGTCAAAGTCTACACGTGTTGCGAAAAATTTGTAAGCACCACTTTGGTTTAAAATGCCGCAATTTTACAAACGTATATAGAACTATGCCCAACATAATCATTCAAACATTAATTCGTTAATACTATAAGCATTTCATTACTTTTTTTTTCCTTCTTTTTTTTTTTTTTTTTTTTTTTTTTTTAGTTAGCAGCATATTATAAAACCACAAACCACACAATTAATATTAATTGGCATATGTGTGTATATATTTAAATTGCGATAAGATGAAAACAATTGAACGATATTTTGCGGCGGCGCACCTTGTAGAAGGGCTCAGGTGCTAAAAATCGATACTTATGCATATTGCTGTTATCATTCAAATTACAGACGTTTTCCTATCTATCTCATTACTCTTATGTTATCATTTTTATATAGAGCAAACATACACAACATATTATCCTATCCACCCACTAAAAAGTGTTTTATACCAAGTTAGGGTGTGACAATATGATGTAAGGCCAGCTGTTAATTCTCCCTACACTTTTTTTTTTTTTTTTTTTTTTTTTTGCTCCCCCTCGCGGCTCCGCTAGGCCAGATGTGCCGCCCGGCCCGCCAAGTCGCCCCCTTCGCCCTACCACGCCCCCCCGCGCGTGCCTTCATCAGCTGGACATAGCTCAGAAAGCACACGATCTCCTAGCAGACAACATTGGTAAGCAATCCTAATCAGTCTAATTAACATATTATTTAGAAATTTCCATAATATTTATATTGGTATTTTAATTTACTTAATTAAAGTGACACGTCACTCGCGCTCTTCTAAGTAATTCACTAGCACGTATATATAGAGCTCGAGGTTAAACGATTGCATAATAAGATCACCATAGCATCATATTTTATAATTGAGGTTTATTCAAAATGTACATCAGAGTGCAATGAATATTTTACCACATCTGAATTCTTCGCCCTGAAAGAAATATATTGATGTTTTCTGACTTTTTATTTTTTATTTATTTATTATTATTTTTTTTTTTTTCAGTGCGTGATTGAAGAGCAGCAAACTGGCGCACTCACCTCTTTCACTTACGGTAAGTACTAAATATCCTAATTCACAATAAATACAAATCTGCATTTTTTTTTTTTTTTTTTTTTTTTTTTTTTTTTTTTTTTTTTGCAATTTTTACATTTTTTTTCTTCTTATTGTTGTATATTTTATTGGGTGGTTTTTAGTCGTCCACCTCAAATTGATATTTTGCATTATATGTAAGCAGAAAATAGCATTGACTATAAATAAAGGTTATAGAAAAAAAATGCAATCTTCCAACAACGAATGTTACCGGCGTAGTGAGATAGCTAATCATATGCTGCATCTGAAGATATATAAAAGGATTAAAAAATATATTGGTAAAATCGCAAGATAGCAGATTACGCATTTAAAATTAGCTAAATTTATTTATAAACTTTTTTTTAAGGTTACATAACATAAACTATAAAGAGAAAATAATTAAATTGTAAACTTATATTATAAATTAATTATTTCCTTTTACATACTAAATATTATGACGTTTACATGCTGCGTAATTAATTTATCTAAACACTCAAACATGGCAATAGCCCGAAATATCGTGCAACCTGCACTATCACGTACGAGATAATTACGTTAATAGTTTTAAAATTATATAAATAAAAAAAAAACTGATTTTATTAAAAATATAATTCTTTGATGAAAGATGATATAATGTTAATTAATACTGATGATTTTACATGCAACAGCCATATACAGTATACACACTGTATAGTTTCAGTTTAAACTGTAATTATTTCAGTCCATATAGCATGGCAGTCTGTATATGTTTTGTGCGTAGAAGGATTGTATTCCAAGAAATTAGTCTCTCATGGAGTTGTGTCTACGACAGTTATTGTTTTATAAAATAAATATATAGAAATACTGCGATGATCAAGATCATTAGCATTCAAGTGCTTTGCTGGTGTGGTGAGATGTAAACATTTAAACTTGGCACTAGCTGGGGAAATAAAAATAAAAATGTCTGGCTGGGTGCTTGCTTGCTTGCTCATAATATATGCATAGAATATGATAAGATGAGTCATACTCACAAGAATTTTGCATCAATGTACGCTACTGTATTCTCGTTTTACAACATTAAAATAAAGTAGAATAAACTATATAGTATATTATGAATCAAAAGCATTATTATACTTACTGGGATGTATAGCAATAAACATATATACGTAATATGTAAAATATAAGCACAGCACTGCATTTAATTAAAATAGTGGTGGTTAAGAAAATAATAACAAAAACTTATAGGGTATCCGCATGACGTCACATTTAAACGCCATACGGGAGTAATGAATAACATTGCTCAGCATAGGACAAACTTTATATTTGTCTATTGTCTTTGCGAAATCAGTTAATTTTTTAGATAGTTTTTTTTACATTTGCCAAATTTAGTGATTTTCCTATGCGGGTCATGTTATTGAGTGATCCAACATGGCGTCAACTTTAGCATGAATGCATACACACTATACTATATATATATATATATATATATATATATATATATATATATATATATATATATATATATATATAGTGGGTGAATATAATATACTGAAAATTTTATAAGAGGATAAACTTAAAATTGAAAATTTTTAATTTTAGGGATTATTATATTAAATAATAAATTTTATTTGCACCTTGTTTGCGAGTGGTCCATACTGTATACTTGTGAGGCCTATGATATATGTTATGGAAACTTCAGCTTTGTGTAATTGTATTTATTTAATACAATAAATTATACGATTATATATTATATCAACATAATTATAAGCCATTATTTTATATCATTTTTAGTATGACTTTTAATTATTAGTTGATTCTTTTAATTATAATAGCATTTACAATAGTAAAATATATTTTTTTTCATTTAATTACAGGATTAAAATATTACAAAATATAAATGTAAGGAATAACTCGTGTTTGTTATTAGGTTTTCATCCTTATATAATATATAATATACCATTATAATATGTATAATCACTAAAATGTTGCATCCAATTGTCGCGCCTAAAGAAAATCTTGTGTGTTAATAGGAAATAGATTAAAATTTTACTAAATAATGATAATTTATGTAGGACGGAAGTATTAAAACACCCCTTTGCCACACAGCAGCGCAGCAGCAGGGTTGAGGAAAATAAAAGTTTAGCTGTGGCAGTGCGTGCGTGATATTGATAAGAGAGATAATGTAGTATGTCTGTAACCGCACAAGTTTTCGTTTCCGTCTAATATAAAAGAGTCTGCATTGAGTGCTGTATGGTCAGTTCAGTCCAGTTTGTTCACAGTAAAGACCATATAGGTTGTTTTTAGCTCTGCAAGAAATGACAAATTTACATGTCGAGGAAAGCAATGAAAAGGTAACGTTACATATTATCGTACTTATTGTTCTCCAATACGTTCTCCACATTATTGTATTGTATTGTAAATTTCAATTTAATTACATAATTTTAATGCTATAGCAGTATAGTAGCAGTATACTGCTTGATTGCGTTTTGGCATTCAGTTCAGCTTCGTAAAGTCTACATTTTTTATTCTTTTTATTGAACGCTAATAATTAAAATTTTCTTTTTTTTCCTCGAATATGATTATTGAAAATCTCGTTATTGCTTTTTAGACACAAAATCTTTAAATATTTTTATATTATTAAATCTGAAAGGATCAAGATATATAGAAAAATTTGTATAAAATATATTTTTAACAAGCAATTTATTTATTATAGAAGGTCATTAATAATATTATTATGTAAATTTCTTTAAAAAATAATCAATTTAAGGCAATCTTCTTTATATATCTACATAATTTAATTCAATTATTATTCAATTTTGTAGTAAAATAAAAACAGGTGAAGACTGTTATTTACTTTTTTTTTTTATGTATTATTTTATTATATACACTCTCTTTAGCTTATATGCTGTGACTGTTTCCACACATACCAAAAATCATGTGCTCAAGCAGTTTTTTTTTCTTGATAATTTTTTATATAGACACTGACTTTGATGTTTTGTTATTAATAAGATAGACAGGGGGCCACACACGATGCCGCGAATCACAAAGATATGACGATACAAGATCAATCAGGTTGCCTAAGGGACACTATATGTATATGTATAACAAGTATATATGTGTATCCAGCATACTTAATTTTAGTTATTAAAATTATATTCGTCGAGGCAATTGTCCTCTATATAACAAGAAGTTAAAAAAAATCCAAATAAAGTAGCATTTGATTACAAAGTCAAAATATAATTTAATAAAATAAAATTATACTTATTTATTTTGCTTTAAGGTGAACATAGTAATAATAATAATATTAATAAAAAAACATCTACTTACAGAGTATAGATTAAAAATTAGAGAGAGAGAGCAAAAAATTGCGTAGAAAAATGTATAGATAAAAATCAACTTAGTAACGAGTTTAACTGCTTTTACGCTTTTTTATTCTATGTATCCCTAAAAATTATATATATTTTTGTAATGCTTGTTATTACTTTGTATCGAAACTATAGATTCACTTTTATTAACAAAAAATGTTTACCGTTACAAATTAATAATTCTAACCCTTTGGTATTTCTTAGTACAATAACAAGTAGACACTAAAAGAAAAAAGTAGAGAGACAGAAAGAGAGAGAGAGACGCGGGACGTTTTATATTAATGCAAATGAAATACATAATATCTAATCTATAAATTCATTATAGGTTGTACATTGTCAAGGACTTAGAAAAAAAAAATTGTAACATTTTTGTTGTATCTTAAAAAATATATCAATGTTTTGCAAAAATACCTCCAATATTATACCTTTTTCTAATATAAAAAGAATGTTTTTTAAATTTATATTTTAAAAGCATTTTGACATTTGATCTGATTTTAATTAAAAATTCTCACTGTTATTTAAGATTTTTTATGTAGCTGTCTAATATACACAGGCTTTTGCATTGCTATTTCTAATATGTCCTCTTTCGAAACTTTTGGTGGTATACAAATTCTTTTGGGGAATGAAGAGAGATAAATTTAAATTTATATATATATATATATATATATATATATATATATATATATATATATATATATATATATATAGAGAGAGAGAGAGAGAGAGAGGATTTTCTTGTTTTTACTTTTATTTTGACATTGCTTTATACATATAAATATTTTGTTTGTATATAATTATTAATTATACAGTAAAGTAATCCTTTGAAATAATTTATTATTAATTCATAGCAAAATTTAAAATTACCAGGGGTCAAAAAGTACAATTTTTCTGAAATTCTAAACATTCAGGAGAAAAAACTAAATTTCTATATTTATATATTCATCGATATAAAGCAACTTTTATTAAAAATTTACGACATACATTAGACACAAATTAAATTGCATTGATGTTATAGTTTATAGTTCATTGAATTTCCTTTGAGGGAATGATATATTGACTCCCTAATAAAATAATATAATTAGAGAGAAAGAGAGAGATATGCAAAAATTAAAATCTAATAGAATAAAGAAAGAGAACCATGAACGTATGTTTTTTATTTGACAAATACGAAACGTACACATAGAGTATTTTCATTTAAAATTTATTATTAGCTATTTACATCCATTTTTAAAATTTATTTACTACACATTTTAAAGTCTTCATTAAAAAAATATACTATAAAGTTATCATGTTTCTTTATTACTCTATTTTAATTTAACGGTATAGACTTAAATGATACTCGCGTGGTCGTGTTGATCGCAAAAACTCTTCATTATCATTCAGATCTTACATATAAAAAAAATACTTGTTTCGTTTTTGGTCATATATATTGATATATAATATACAACAAAATTAATATTCAATATATTATATTAGCTTGTTTATTATTTTATTAATAAATATAGAGTTCACTCTTTATAAGGTAGGATTGAAATTGACTTTTGCGTTAAGATGATACACGTAATTTGATGTGAAAGAATGTTGGTTATTTATTTCGTTATATAAGAGATATAATAGCTCTCCTTCTGGCAATTAACGAAAAATGTCGCCAATTTTTTATGCAAAAATATGAAAGATAAGAAAGTTAAAATATATTTATTTATATATAGATTAAAAATTTAAAACAGAACAGGTATAGGGTTAACTGAGGACAATCTTCAAAATTTGAATTTTATTTGATAACTTTATTGCTAGAAAAGAGGTGCATAAACAGAGGTGGTATGGTACATAAACATAATTGAACATAATATAGGACTAGATAAATAAAAATAAGTAAAAATATATAATATGGTAAAGAATTTCTACTCGTGAATTTTCTGTATTGTATCTGTTTTTAAATATAGTGGATGACGTAATCGATATTCATTGTAAGTGCTATATACGTATCTTTTTGCTAAATTTATTGCAAATATAATTTGTGCATTGCTCGGAAGTCGCATAATTGTTTAAATTTTATTTCTGCTATTAGGTGAGTTTTTGTGTACTTAATTTTCACCTTTGAAATTTTTGATCATTGCATTGGAGTAAAAAAAAAAAAAAAAGCTTACACTGTGTTTACGTGGGGGGAGGAGGGGTGTAGGCAGCTGCTTCTCCCTCTGTGTATCTCACACCTGCCCCCCCTAGCCCCCCGTCACGTGGCAGGCGCGGGTGACCCCGCCCCCCTCCTGCTTGGTCACGTGCTCACTCTTGTGTGACGTCACGCCTCGTCAACTGCATCGGCGCGTCACGGCTCGTGCCTGCATCATTGCACTAGTGCAGCCTCTCATGGAATTTACGTTGCCATTGGTCACAATAGTTGTCTTTTTTCTTTCCAATGTTTTTCGTAATAGGCTAGAATTTTGTTAGAATAAGAATTGAAAAGTGAGGAAAAATCAAAAGAATCAATAATGTTTTTTATAAGAATAGCAAACGATTAATGTAACTCGACTAGAAAAATTATAGCAGTAATAATAATAATAAAAGAACACCACAAAAAAATATTTGAAACTAACTACCCATTTATGTATTTATTTTATCTTGAGCGGACAACTTGTGCCATGGGTTCGTGCAGTAAAACAAAGCAAGTAAATCAAAACAAACCCAAAAAACATTATAAATAAAATAAATAAATAAGTTGTATACTTCAAATAGTGAAATTTACTATAATACACTTCAGTCGAGTCAAGACGAAATTTATTAATTATTTATGTGATTTAGCCTTTTATATTTGTGAATCATGCATGTATATTGGAATGTGTAATATTACATTTAAAATTAAAATAACAGCTTTTGTGTACTGTAATATGGTATAATAATTTATGGCTCAATGCAGCAAACTTTACGCATAACAACATAATTTATTCGATATATTATAACACGATTATACCACATAGCATAATGATGATGTTCAGCATAAATAATTATGCTACTCTAAAATATGGCAACATTTGTGTTCTACAATATAGCAATTGATGAATGCAGCATAAATTACGTAATTTATTTTTTCCGTGACACTTGAAAACACGTAATATTTCGTTCCATGTACAATTATTCTATATTTTAGAATATATATTTGGCTCAAAATTACCTCAATCTATTCTTTAAATTTCATGTCAATTTTTAGTTTAAACTAAAGTACTAGTAATAATACCATAACAAATTATTGGGTTTATATGAAAATTAATTAAAATGCGCGTGTATAGCAATTTTTTTCTTCGCTTAAACAAGATTTTTTTTTTGTTCATTTGTTTTATGGACCTTGTTATAAAACATCTAATTTAATTCTAACTATATGTATATGCAAATTTAAATATTAGCTTTTTTTTTTTCTCCGCACTATTTACTGGAATAACAAGATATTTATCTTATAATGAATAATATTATATATAAAAAATAGAATATATTTAAAATAGCGCAAGTATAAAAAAATATTAAACAAGAAGAAAAAAAACTGTCAGATATTTTTATAATTAATGAATGGTTCAATGTATTAATTTTATATCTAAATATTGTCCCTAATTATAGTTAGTAAATAATTCTTATAGCACGTGTGATTTTAGAATACAATTATTAATGTGCAAACTTTAAACAAATTAGTGTCGCCACAGGCATATTAAATGCTTATATTATTTCAATGATAATTGGTTTGAACACTTTTTTTATTATTATTCTTTGTATATATATATATATTTTATAATAAACATTAGAATATAAACTTGTTTTATTAGCAGCATAGAGTATGCTTATATAGCTGTAGGGTCGCCATAGTTACTAATTAAGTGAATTCGGCAAAGGGTTCGTCACTCTTGTATAATTCGTAGTTATCCGTAAATATAATAAAAATGTAGTTTTTTTTTTTTTTTTTTTTTTTTTTTTTTTTTGCCATGGGGTGACTATTATTTTCAAAGAGAGTCCTTTCCTTCTTTTATCATAGTATTCCAACAAAATAATTTTATTCAATACCTTGGTAAAATATAATATAAAATTATTTCTTGAATATACTTATTTCAAAACGTATAAATAATGTATATAAAACATGTAATGTAATTTTATTTCAGGCAACAGGTATATCAGTATACTTTTTAATGTAATATATGGCTCAAAAATCAAAGAATCCATTAATGGTCGCATTTCAATGTTGCAGATTTTTATTTTTTTTATTTTTTTTTTACAATATTTATTACATATTTATTTTTACAAAATAATCCAATTATAAAATAAGTCATACATCTCTAGTAGACGAAAAGAAGAAACATTAAATTTTAAATGTTTTTAATCATAATCAACTATAATGACAAAACGATGGGGGGGCGGGGGAAGTAAATTAATGGCTGTTTTTATTTTATTATTTATTTTTGTTATTTTAAAGTATATTTTACTTTATTGGTCCTACATTATTGACAATAAGAGTAGTGCCTTGTTTTATGTACATAATTAATAATCTTGTTTAGAGTTCTAAACTTGCAATTGACGAATAAAACAGCCAACTTACGAGCTGCCGACTCATACCTGCTTCTGGTGTAATATATACTGCGCATGCGTAGTATGTTAAATAGGAAGCGGATATGATCATAATTTATAAAGTCAGTAGCTCGTAAGTTGGCATTCTTTACAAACTCTTGTCAGTTCTAAAGAAAATAAATCGAGCACTCTTTGATATGCTGAAGTTCTTATCAACCTAAAATAAGTACTTCAACTTATGCATTAAATTTAAATCGCAAAATTTATTTAAAAACATAATAAGCTCAAGAAATGACATTTTGTGTTTCAGAGCTCTGCTTGCGCAGACATGCTGGAGGGTCCAGTTTCTCCGTCTCGACCCCCACTGATGGCGCACGAGGTTCTCCAGCGACTGCGAACTCACCGCGAGACGAGACAAAAACTTCGCGGGGACTTGAAGTCAGCTAGTGACGCGCAACTGCTGGCTGCAGCGTTCCGTGGCTGTGACCTGCTGTACTCGGCAAGTGCTACTCCACCTGTTGTACCCCTGCCCTCACCCTCAGGCTCAATCTAACATCGAAGCAACGAATACTGTATGGTGCTACAAGGAAGCAACAAAGGAATTCTACAATATATTCGTGCTGCACATAATATTATATTTTCAAATACTGTTTCCTCTTGTTTGGGACCAATTTAAGCATAGGAGAAAAACAAAACTGATTTTCATCTCAAGCCACTCGATCAATATTACTTATCTAAAAGAATTAAATTTTATTAAAACATGTTTAACTTTCACAGTGCCAATGCTTTATTATATTGTGTTCAATATTCTTGCCAGTAAAAGGGAAAAATTGAGATTGTTTTCCCTTTAAATATATGGAGTCACAAAAAATAAATGCAATGCCAATTTTTTAAATATATGTTTGTAAACTATTTATAAATAATTTTTAGATCTATTTTAATCGTATTATATATATATATTTTACTATTTTTAATTTTTATTTTATATCAATAAATTATGCCTAATGCCTATATTATATTATTGATGGATTAAATACTATTATTTTAATAATTAATTTAGGATTGAGTGCTTCTTACTAGTCGAGCGCATATTATGTAAATTTTTGTGTATTATAAAACACTTTTTTTAAGTAAATAAAATGTAGATTTATAGTAAAAAAAAATCTCTCTAACACATCTAGTCCAAATACATCTAACAAAAAGATCATGATATATTATATCGATGTACATTTTAAATATAAAATGCAATAAAAAATCTTGTTAAATAATGTAATTTATTTTTGTTATTTTCTCAAACAACCCATCCAATTTAACACATCAGTAAAGTGTTGTGTAAAATTTTAGAAAATCATCATTGATTTGAACAATAAATAATTTAACATTTATTTATAGGTGCTTGTTTTAATAATTAAATTCATTATTACATTGATTTTTAACTTCAGGTATATATATATAATATATATTGTATATAAAAGTATTATAATATACGTATTTCTAATTCCTATACATTCAATAGGATTTAAAACACCTTACAGCAAAAGAGATTGCTTCAGTAATTTAATATCTAAATTTTTAAATTCGACATCTTATCTATTATTTCAAAGGAAAACATAATATCTTACTTATACTATAAAAAAAATTCAAACATTTTTATTTACGAAGTATTATTAAATATCAAATTTATAGCTTTTTCTCGTCTTATCAAAAGAAATACTTCTATGATAGAGTAATAATATATTTATATATTTTTATTACAAATAATAATAATTTTTACTTCTTAGATTTCTAGATTATAAAAAAATATAAAATGATTTATTTTTTCTTAGTTCCTTATGAAATCCATTCTGTTTAAAAAGGCGTAATTGAAAGGTGTTTGTTATATAAGTTTACACCGCCTCCAGTTGTGATGAAATCAACTGTCTATATGGCACGGGCTAAGGATGAATCCTTCTAGTTTATTATTATTATTTTCGTTATTGTGTAGGTGGAGGGGAAGGACGGTAAAGCACGTAAACTATATAGGAACCCTCAGGTTTTAAGTATAGTATAAATTTTACAGACTCGTATTACATTTTTTACTTGTCATTTTTATAATAATAATTATTATATTTAAATCTTAACTTCAATTTAAAATATTTAATAAAATTTATAGCATTCATATAACTTTTATTCTTTAAGGGATTATATAATCTGAAGAAGTTTATCTGGATAATATTACCTTTGTTTGTTTTTATAAATTATAATAAACTCTTGAAGAGGGTGCAAGATATTATTTTTATAAGATCAGTAGAACCAATTTTACTATCGATATCTTTTAAATTCAGCATACAACACACATACACACACTTTGGTAGGTTTATTTATCATGGCATTATATAAAAAAAATATAATCCTATATTTTCAAAATTGAATGAATAAAAAAATAATAATAATAAGAGGGAAAAAATAAAGATACATTTCCACATACCTCATTAGCTATAGCGAGTAGACAACTCCAAATTTGCAAAAAAAAAAAAAATAAATAATAATAATAAAAAAAATAAAAAAATAAATAAATAAAAAATCGGACGGATACTCGCACTTTGCTGAACTTTGAATAACAATTTTTTGACATTTTACTCTCATATACTGTAGAGTATAAAAATTAGGACTAATATATTTTTGTTAATTTCAATAGTTATCACGGATAGTTGGTTACGGGTCTTAATTTTTTTAACTTATAGGGTCTATTCATTCATGTTAAAGTCGACACCATGTTGGATAACTCAATAACATGGGTGGCATAGGACAAAAAAGCATTTTGCCAGTTTAAAAACACTATACAATACTTTTGAGAGCATTGATGTTGTATGTTGAATTCAGTGGCGTAACTTCAAAAAATTGGCCAGGGGAAAAAATCTGACACGAGCCCCCCGGAAGGGGGACAGTGCCGTGGAGGAGGGGGGTTTGTGCGCCGCAGGCGAAAAATTTTGGAAAAGGAGGCGTGGCACTGAAATTTTAAGCTATTTTTTAAAATGAAAATTAAAAAGTGTCACTATAACATGAAAAAAAAAAAAAAAAAAAAAAAAACTTAAAATGGTCTATCATACATGATTTTAATTTTTATCAATAATTAATTTTTGCTATAAATAGAAAAAATACCCAGGATATTTGAAGAAGACATTTATAGAAAATTTAATTAGAAAGGTGCGGTGACAGTTAAAAAATGTAGTTAATATTAATACCCTCTGTCACAAAATGCATATTATTTGATTGATCCACTTTAACTTTCAAATACTGTTTCTCAACATAAAATTTAATATTATCAATTTATTATTATTATTATTATTTTTTTTTTGCGCCAAGCATCAACGGGCCCCCCCAGAAGCCGACGGGCCCCCAGAAGTCGACGGGCCCGGGGGAACTCCCCCCTCTCCCCCCCTGGTAGTTACGCCACTGGTTGAATTAGTATCTCAAGTATGTGAGAAAAATAACATTAAGAAAAAATTGACGGATTTCCTAAAGAAAATTGGCTTAAATGAAGTTTGTCCTATGCTGTGAGCAATGTTATGCACTACTCCAGTACTCCAGTATGGCCTCCAAGCGCAATAAATATGACGTCATCCGCATACACCCTATATGACGACAAGCATTAAGTTTAAAGACGGAGAATAAAATCACCGCATCATTATTTTAATATGTCACTGCATTCATGCAGAAAATTAATTACAAAAATATGCATTTCTTGATATAGATCGGATTTAAAATATGTTTATTCAAATTAATTCATATTTGAATTTAAAAATCCATTAAAAATAGTTTATCAAAATTTATTAATTTTGTAACGTGATATGTGAAATGCAATGTTATAATTCTGTGTGATATTTATTACGTATAGTTTTATTCATTAAAAATACTGCAAAATCATCATTCTGACACCTTAATAAAAGCAGTTCTTCTTAAAATGTATTTAAAATCATATATGTTGTAGGCGAAAAATGATTTTTTTAGCTGTTTTATATGTAGTTTTTTTTCCCATCAATTCATTCACCTTCCATGCCTAAATTTTCAATTAAAATTTTTATCAACACATGCGCGAATATTATATATACGCTTTTGTAATTTTTTTTATAGTTGCTCTTATAAATAATTTAAAGTACGGTAATTAAAGTTTAATGAAAATCTAGATATCAGGTTTCTTAAAATGAAATATTGTAGAAACTTAAAAATATGACAGCTAATTCGTCAAATTAAACGATCCAGATATAATGAAAGTATCCTATAATTATAAAGGGCGTTTCTTTTTGATGCAAAAATCTAAATTTTATTAAAAAGCAATTTTATTTTAAACATTGAAAAAAAAAAAAGTTGGGGTTATTTTTATATTAATTTAAAACTGTAACGTAGCACATTTTCTGATTTTATTATTAAAAAATTATTATCTTATTGAGGAGTATAGGAACAGCACATGGAGATTTTGACATTTTTTTATATACATGTATTGCAATATTATAATATTATGTATATTATGTATTATGTATATATATAAAAAAGTAGAACACCTTGAGCAAAACATTTGTGTAATATCCTAACAAACCTGAAAATCAACGTTGATTTGGCCGGAGTCGTTGATTTCTAATTTATTTTCCATTCACAAAATGCCACTGGCGGTCACTGACGTCACAGCTAGCTTGTTTCACGCGCGCGAAAATCGGACGAGCTGTGACGTCAGTGACCACCAGTGTCATTTTATGAATGGAAAATAAATTAGAAATCAACGACTCCGGCCAAATCAACGTTGAGTTTCAGTTTTTTTAGGATATTACACAACTTTTTTGTTCAAGTTAATGAAAAGAAACTTCACTAAAAATTTTCACATACTTCATATACGTGCACTATCGTGAATATTGACTTAAAATTTAAGGAGCTTTTGGTGAATTCAATGTATTATATATACCATATTTATAGTGATATTTATTGTGTATTTATGTAGCGACACGTATTATGAGCTATAATTCATTCGTATTATATGTACTCACTTTTTATGTATTTCGATGAAATTGGGTAAGTTTTAATTTTAACTGTTAAATATTTTAAACTATAGAAAATGCACAAAAGAGAATTAAAATAACATTAAAATTCTATATGAATACAGTATATTATATTCTATATGATACAGTATAACATGGGGGAAAAAATCATTGCAGATGAGTTTTTGTTTTAACTCAGAGTTATATAAACTTATATTATCTATTATTTCCTAATATCAGATTAAAAACTGCATATTATTTTTAATGAGCATTAAATTTATTTTTTTTCAATATGCATTAAATTAAAAGTATTGCATCAGTGTAACAATCAAGATGTTTCATAATATGAATAGTATACTGTACTTTATATTATATACCCCTCTGCAACTATCGTATATTCTGTCCTACTTTCCCTCCCAAACATCAGACACATGCCACACTTGATCTGAAGGGTAGTTTTCTATTTTTGACCTATATTCTCTTCAAATAATTAAATACAAGACTGTCTTCCGATCTTTCCATAGAATTTTTACTTCCTGCATCAAAATGTTTCTTTGTTATATTTGCTATAACTTTCTTTGCTTCACCGCTCAAATTATATTCTCGAGAAATAGAGTAAAGTTAGACACGACACAAAATAACGTTTAAATATAAGCAAATGCACTACACACATTACTATACTCACTACTACCACATTACTAATCACGTTATTAGCGGTCAAGATGATAAAATGCTCTTTGGGCGGGACAATAAAATACTTAATAAAATAATTGCAAATAATAAGTGTTCACGCGAAAAAAAAAAAAAAAAAAATCAGACCTCAGCGACGACACTGAATGCGGGAATGAATGATAACTTTTAGATTAAAATTTTTATTGATGTTGAAATTTTTATTATATATTATATCTAAATTACTGAGCCTCCAAACTTTTATTTTCCTGAATTTTTAGCAATTTGATAACAAATTATTTTATCAGCCAAATTGCTTAAAATTTGAGAAAACTAAAGATTTATTAAGGCTTATCATGGTAATTAATCTACAGTAATATTTTCAACATTGAGAAAAAAACATCTAACGATCGGAAGTACTTCTTTTGAAGTGTCTTCTTCATTTTGCTATAAGAAAGCAAGTTTAACCAAGTAAGGAGTATTAGCATTATACTTTTTATATAACATTATTATATTATAGTATTATTTTAGTGTTATATTTATATGCGGAGTGTCAGTGTGTTTATCTTTTTGCGAAACCCTGCTTTGTGAGTCGTCTAATTGTTACTAATAATTCAGCATAAAATAATAATAATTTTCTCTTTCGCAATTTAATTTTTTAAAATAAAATTGAATGCCGATTTGTTTTTTATATCTTTCTGTAGACTTGATTGTGGTAATCTTCAAAAAAATTACGCTAAACAGATTTATTTTGCCATTATTTATTTTCCATGATCTGAAACTTGCTCTTTTTCCCTACATTATTTTAAATTTGCCAATTGCCATCGTTTAAATTGGTGGGGAAAAAAAAAATAAAAAAATAAAAATAAATAATAATAAAAAAATTATCAGAAATACAAATATAATTTAAGGGTTGTATAAAGATGGCTATAGTATCTCAAAATCTAAAAAGTAAACTTCAAAACTTTATGATGGCATTTAAAAAGTTAATAGCAAAATTTTAGCAACATCTAACTATGATAAAATTTTAAGAACCCGTGACCATCAGATAGTTAAGAGAGAAAATAGTTATTGCAATTAATATCGGCTCTTATGGAACTAAAAATTCAAAAAATCATAATTTAAAATCTAGCATGGTGAGTGGTGACCCCCCAATGTTTTTAAACTTTTGAAGATACTTAATCCTTAATGTGTATTACTGTGCAAAATTTTTGATTTTTATTTCTTTGCAATTTTTAGTCAAATCCCGCAATATCTGATTTTCCGCCTTAATAAAAAAAAAAGTTTCATTTTTGTATTTTTGTTAAAAAAAAATATATATATATTAATAATAATAATAAATAAAAAAAATCGGGTAATACAGTATATAAATATATTGCCGTTATGTGAAAGATATATTCCGATATATTTATTTTTAAGTAAGCCAAAATTTGTTATGCATACAAAAAAAAAAAAAAAAAAAAATCAGAATATGTAAAAACACCACAATAAAATGAATGAGATTAAAAAAAAAAAAAAAACTAGAAATAAAGAGCTATTATACATAAATTTAAATGCTTTTTTTTTTAATCACGATTATCAATAAAATTATTATATTTTTAAATATCTAACAAAATTTAGAGATGTTGCACTCTGTACTGTGCAAGTCAGCGGATTTTTTTTTTTTCGTTTCTATATTATTAAGTCATGCAACCCTTATCTTTAATGCAATTGGTAAATATTTTGTATGACTTTAATTCTAAATTGCAATCTTCCTTGTTATATATGTTATTATATATATATATATATATATGTTATTATATATATATATATATATATATATATATATATATATATATATATATATATATATATATATATATATATATCATATTTTGATTACATTTGTTCATATTATCGTAATTTCCTGTTCCTAGGCAAAACTCAATATCTCATAAATAACACGCGTACGCGATCTCTGGACGAGGTCCTCCACTTTGCTGTGACGTCATCAGGAGGCAAGCAGGTGTATCTCAGCACCTGCCCCGCCCTCGTGACGTCACATAAAAGTCTCGCCAAAAGCTGTGAGCTTGCCGAAAGTTAACATATAGACCATTATTTAGGACCCTTTTTTTGAGTACGATAAAATCAATAATTCATAAAATATCGGCAACAAATAAATAAACTGTATTTTTAAAAATTTTTATATAATTTGTTTGTTATCATACTTCCGACGTATTAATTCAAATTTTATTTTTTATGTTAAAAATACATATATATATATATATATATATATATATATATATATATATATATATATATATATATATATATATATATACACACACACACACACACACATGCATAACTAAGGAAGAAGAAATATAGTAAAAATCACTTTAAAAAAATGAGCTTAATTGTTTATAATTAAAATGGTAAATTTATTAAATTTTATATGCCTGATAAATGATAATATTAAAAAAAAAAAAAAAAAAAAACTACCGCAGAAATTAGGGGGGGGGGGGGCATGAACTATAATATTATATTAAATAAATTGGCGTAAACATTTACATGTAACATAAAAAAACACACTTATAATGAAGATATTGTTTTGTTTATTAAAAATTTAGGAATGATCATAACATCATTTCTGATTTTCACAATATAATTATATGACATAATATTACACTTGTAACATAATATAGAGAGAGGCATAATAAATACAATACAATGATGTCTAATTACATCAAAATTTTGCTGTTTAATCATGAGGTCCACAGTGAGGTCAAGTATCAAGTAATAATGATGCTTGTAAACCTAATTTCCTTGCTTCAAAAAAATTTGCAATTTCATCTAAAATGCATTAGACAATCGTTTTTTTTTTTTTTTTTTTTTTTTTTGGTTTGGTTTGGAGTAAAAAAAAAAAAAAAAAAATACAATCACCATTCATTATTGTTAATTTTATTGATGACCCTTAAATGTCTTCTAACTCCCAGTAAAAATCTGTAGTCAAGCATCTACTAGCACTGTCACCAGTAGCCACTGTGCGAATATTTAACTAAAATACTGTTTTACAAGGTTCAAGTTCTTGTTGACCCAAGCATAAGCATTCTGAGAGTTGACATCGTGTATTGAATTGTAACTGACCTTTGGCTTTATAAGAAATTAAGTCACCAGCTTGTGGCTTACAAAATGTTAAATGCTGATATGCAGAATTGCAGGTATTCCCTATAGAAGGCAATTTGACTCCACCAAAAAATAAAAAAAAATAATAATAAGGGCTATTAATAAGAAATAAAAAAAGTGGAAAGTCGGGAGACATGTATACCTGCGAGAGTTTAAGAATGTTGGATATTTCTTAAATACGGTAATCATTAACTTAACCAAAGACTGTCATTTGAAATGGGCGATACTTGTGAGCGATAATGCAAACTAAAAATTTCCTGACAGTAAGTGGCTGTGTAATTTCAAAGGGAGGTTTACAATCATGATTACTAACAAATTGTTCAAATAATAAAAAAAGTTGACATGCAAATATGTCAAGTTGGCGGTTTCATTTCATTCCCAGACTTAAGCATATTGATTCACTGTGATTCTTACTTGATATTATTTACACTCTCATTGGTGGAGACACAAGGATAACACCATCACCTCTGACAAAGAGCATAGGAATGGAGCGCTTAGTTGTACGGTATACTTCTTCATAAGTTTCCTCATCAATCTCTACTGTCGTGACTGTTTCTTCCACGTCTCCCAGCACCATGTTCAAGTGCTGATCATACGCCTGTATAAAACATACATTGGGGATTAACAATAATTTGCATATGAACAAGAAAATAAAAATTACTTGTATTATACAATAATTTGTAAATATTTAAAATGTGAGAGAATTATCATATAATTTAAAAACTAAAATATATGCACGGATTTATTAGAAAAAACAATCGAACAAATTATTCTTATTTTATAAGCATATGATATGAGTTGAAATTATATATGCATATACTACATAGTGTGAACTTACATGAATTCTGCCTCGGAGCTCTCGTTCATTTCTCATTTTAACATAAATACGTTCATCGAGACTTAGTCGTATCAAATCTAAAGGTTCCTTTACAGTCACAGGTGCAACCTGAAATGAAAACACATGGCATGTTTATTTGCATGATCATAAAAAAGTTTGATCAACAAACTTATTTATGTATGTACGTATATCTATTTTTATTTATACATATTTATACATACTACGAATTTCATACTGTGTATATAATATGTACTGCATAAAACTAAACGTTCAAAATCTATTCAATGTTTGAAATTGTTTACTTATGAAGTAAAAATTTATTACTTGGATAAATAGTAGCCTTGCAGACCATTTGTATACAATATACATATTTCCAATGCAACTCTAATAATAAAATAATAAATAAACTAGATGTTTATTTAGTTTTCACTATTTCAGGGAATATACATAGTTAATATTAATTATATTTATGTATGTATATATGAAATTTTTGTATACCTAATTATAGATTAGTAGGTAATTCTACTATGTATGTAATATGTATGAATGTAAGTTGACAATTCCATTATAATTATTACAACTTAAACCAGTGTATGCAATGCATACTTCTATAATATGTACAATATATGTAGTAGTAGTAGTAGTGGTTTAGTATTAACAATTTAATGCTATTTTATTTTTTCACTTCAGTTCTTCTCTTTCAATTTCTATCTGGTTTGTTAACTATCACTGATCTTCTTGTTTAATTAATTCCAAGAGTTCTTTCTTGAATTTCTTCATGTTCAGTTCTTTAACTTCTTTCTTTAGTTCATTGTACAGTTTCAATCCGTTTACAAAAATAGATTTCTGACCTATTCTTTTTGACTATTCTTTTTGTACATATTGCATTTCGATTGTAGGAGACAGGAGACTGGAATTTTTTAAATTGAGAATAATATGTACAAAAAAAGTTATATCATATATTGTGTTTGATAATCAAAATAAAATAGCTAACATTTCTTAACTTGGGATATAACTCCATGAACGATATTGCACGTATAATGTTGGAAAAATACTTACCGGCTCAGCTTCGTCGGCCATTTTCAATGTTATTGTTTACGATTTTCCGGGATATACGATACGAAACGAAACTTGACGAAACTTGAACGAAACAGAATTCCTCACTTCGTGTCTGCTTCGTGTGTCTTCGAGAAAAGGATGAGAGTACAGATTTCGTTCCGTCTTCACTCGGGTAGTACAGATCAACGAAGCTGAAGGTAACGTAAGGCAACGACTGCGAATTTCGTTCGTCTTTTCCGAATTTGCCCGATCGACGAGATCTATTTCCGGTAAAATTTCATTTTTTCAAAAAAAATTACACACGATAATTTTTTCCCGCCATCAAAACGTGAAAAATACCGGAAATAAAGATTTAAATCTTGCAGCAGACGCACGAAATGCGCAGTCGATGCCTTACGTTACCTCTAGCTTCGTTGGTACAGATGGCAGCACAATCTAGAAAGAGTTTCGTTCAGGTTTCGTTGAACTGTTCGCCCATGCTTGTTTTGTTTTTGTTCAAGTTTACTGTCAAAAAGTCGAGTCTAATTAACTTTTAAATCTTTAGTGCTGAATTTAGGTACTGGTGCACAGCTGGTGCACTGATGGCACAGAATCATTAATAGAGTAAGGGTTAAGTATGTAATGTTGTGAATAATATTGTGTGCAGGAAGTGTGTTTACATTATGGTCCTCAGTCGCAAAGACCCATATTCAGCTAGATTTTTTAATGTATTATTGAACTGTATGATATCCATACATTATACATATATGGATGTATGATATACATACATACATAATCATACAGTACGTACTGTACATATTACACAGTACACACGATTAATTGTGATAATACATTTTACCATTGAAGACCAGCGCGGGTTTTTCTCAAAGAATAACATTGCACATTTAGCACACAAGATTTTGGGTGGTTCATAATATTACATATCACAATCGTATAATATATGTGCGTACAGTCAACCGGGGTGAAATTTTATATATAATATGGTATAAACTAATTTTTGTTATGGGATATGCAATATGATATATGGTAGACATGCCACTTTTCGGCCACTTAAGGATCTTGTTTGATATTATCACCCTATTTACAACCAAATAATATATTTTTGTTCAAATCATCCATTCAGCTGGTTAAAGTAATACCTTACTAACATAATCATATAAAAAAATCGTTGGTTTTAACATTCAATTAATTACGAGGACAGTTTAAAGTTCGATTTTGTAAATGCTCAGTTTTCGGCCACTTATGCTACTTTCCGGCCACTGAAATTTGACTTTTCGGCCACCTTACGTTAGGAACGCACATTCGCAAGCTGTTTTCTAGCATGTTTGCGCACGATTAATTTTTTGTTTGTTTGTCAAATCATTAAAAT
Organism: Ecdyonurus torrentis; assembly: GCA_949318235.1. Classification (NCBI taxonomy): domain Eukaryota; kingdom Metazoa; phylum Arthropoda; class Insecta; order Ephemeroptera; family Heptageniidae; genus Ecdyonurus; species Ecdyonurus torrentis. The sequence goes on along the minus strand of OX439132.1, from coordinate 16,232,875 downwards.
GAATTCATTTATTGTGTATGTTAAGAAAAAATTAGCATGTTGCAATTATTTTGGTCGCTATAGCGCTTTAAATTTGCTAAACACAAACCTAACAGCCACGCATGGCTACTTTTGAAATTTTTTATTGCTGGAGCTGTTTATTTAGGGGCATGTTTGATCAGGGGCGGATCCAGGGGGGGGGCGGTGGGGGCGACCGCCCCCCCCAAACGGCCCGCGTGGGTGGAAAAAAATGAGCAAAAGTTGAAAAAAATTTAGTCAAAAAAAATTTTTTTTGCGCCTTCGGCGCAACTTTTATTGCTGGATAAGCGTTTGAATCCTGATGACAGTAAATACAGTATAAAAAAAAAAAATTCTTTAACATCCCCTAGTCTAATAATTGTCATGTCATCAGGGTAATATATCTGAGATATAGTTCTGTTAATACTTGGACATCTACGAAATATTTTGCTCGCGATAAGAACTATAAAAAGAAATTACTTTCATGTATATTTTATAATTTTTATCTCAAAATATTTTTCCATCTAAATATAAGTTTTATGTTTTACAATATCATAATAGTTTTAAAAATTGCAAAACAATTTTTAACAATTTTTAGTAAATTGGTTTATAAAAATAATAATAATTAAAAATAAACTAATAATAACAAAATAATACACAATATTAATAATTTATTTAAATGTTGCTCTTTTTTTCAAGTTTGTTTGTTTGTTTGTTTTTTTTTTCAGTGAAATAACATTAATAATTTTACAAAAAGAGATGAAAATTGAAAATATTTCAGAAATCATTTGTCCAACTTTTACTTTTTTTTTTTTTTTTGCTTACATAAAAAAAAAAAAAAAAAAAACTACCAAATCAAAAAATTTGCAATTCAAGAATATTTTTTCAAAGGCATACTAATTTTGCAATTTTTTCCAAAAAGGGGCGTGGTCAAATAAAATTTTTCGCCTGCGGCGCGCTACCCCCCCCCCCCCCCCCCGGTCCTACATAGTTAATTTTCTAGGAGATCGCCCCCCCCAAACAGAATTCCTGGATCCGCCCCTGTGTTTGATAGCCTGATGTCACTCTCAATACAACATTTTATGAAATAAAAATAATAAAACTGTTCCCACAAATCTGAGTTGCAATAAAAACGACCCTTAAAATGGTACTCGACGCCCGGGCTTAGGCGTACTTTTTTTGTTTTATAATAAAAATAAAAATCATGACTTTGGGGGTTTTAATATTTGAATTCTACAGTGTATGAGGAACATTTCTGTGCATTAAAAAAATTACGTATTTTTTTCCCCCTTTGAAGAAAAAAAAAAAGTTGCAATTTTCACTTAATAACGAATGATGGGTTGGGGATTTTTGGACCGTCTTCGGCAACGACTTATGGTTCTCAGAACTGTTTTCTTATTTTTTACTAAAACTATGTTGTCCCCAGAGCAAGTTCAGGTGATCAAACTTGATTTCAAATCTACAGTTTTGCCAGGAAAAAATATTGAACTTAGCAATTTAGGTGGCCGAAAAGTGACACCGGTACAAAGCATCGTGTCCACTCTTCGGCCACTTTTATATTCAGTCTTAAAAAAATTGGCTAAGGCCAACTTAAGATTTATGGTGGTTAATACTTAGCTGAGATACTATAGATTCAGTGGGTTTGAGATGGCTGTCAAGAATTTGTAACTAGACTCTTATTTTCCTGAAGTACTGATATGATGTTTTTGCATAACATTAGAAGAAGCGTAAATTTTTGCAATTTTTAAGAACTCGCCGAGTTAATAATTTAATAAAAAAAAATCCTATGAGGCTAAGCATTTCAATTTCTAACACAGTACTGGCTAAGGGTTTCTGGAGCTAAGTATACAAAAAATTTGTCCCTGGTCCATTTAGATTTTTTATTATAGGCTTTCAAAGTTCAAAGTGGCCGAAAAGTGGAAGTGGCCGAAAAGTGGCATATCTACCATACATAATATTATATTTACATACATATCTCAACAACCATTATATCATACATACATACAGCATACATGTTCTATATTGGTTGAAACTTATTTCCCTGCATATGTATAATATATGCTATTCATATTATGTATTACATATGTTTATGCAGGGTCGGACTGGCACTCGATGAGGGGCCTTGACCGCTAACACCCTCTCTAACATTAAGGGCCACAAAAGTGTTACGCCCCTTTTTGGGCCTTTGGAGCCTCCAAACAAGGGGGGGGGGGGGGGGGGGGCGTTCGCTATGCTATCACGGACTTTTGCTCTTATGGCCAGTCCGAGCCTGTATGTATGTGTACACTTGGGTTAATTTTTTAGGATCACACATCATTAACTTGCTTTTCAAATTTAGCACCTTGCAAAATGTTTATATTTCAATTTTCATTGTTTTCAAACCCCTTTTATTTTTTGCTTGATCTTTCGTGGACATGAAGATTACATAAGTCTTTAAAAACAAGTTGCACCCTTGCTGGAAAAAACTTTTATACGAAAAATTACAACACAGTATAATACTTGAAGGTCTAGAGATGGACTAGAGTCTAGGCACAAGCTGGAAACTTATAAAATTTTTGATTGTGGTTTTTGGGGTGTGGAGGGGTGTATTGTGTATAATATTTTACATATAAAATGCTTTTACAGCTGCAGATATGTATTAAAATAATCAATCTATGCAAAGATAAGATTAACTCACCCTTGCGCCAAACAAGCGTGAGAGCAAGTTTAGCTGTGATGTAGGTTCGGGGTCGCTGTATGTTTTTTTTTTATTTATTTATTTTTTTTTAATTTGAATTTTTTGTTGCATTAAGTCCAGGTAAAAAAGATACATACCAATTAAATGTATTATAAAGTTAACATTTTTCTAAATTTTTATTAATTATTTTTATTGAGTACCCTAATCAAATTATTATGCAGATAAAATATCTTTGTTGCGGACTACAATAAATATACAGTGAATGTTTTAATGTTCATTTTTCAATTATGATTCCTTTTTCCAGAAGATACAAACATGAAGATCAGTGACAAGCATTATAATAGTAGGCTGTAGGTGCTTCTCAAGTACACACTATGTCTACACAAAGTGAGCAAGATTCAACAAACCCAAGGAAGAGACGGAAATATTTACTCTCCTTAGACCCTGATTATGAGGATCCAGCTAAATCTAAAGAATATCAAGAATTTCAGAAGAGGTATGTATGTAATGTCTTAGCAAATATACTGTAATACAAATTGATGCTGTTGCGGCTAAACCACTCTTCTACTTTTAGCTAATTTGCTAATTTTCACACTTCTACGTTTAATGAAATACAGCCATAAAAACACAAATCTACATTTATCGCGACAGCAAGTATAAAACACGCCTACACCTGTTTTCCTTTTTCCTATGCAGAAGTTGTTGTTGTTTTTTTTTTTTTTTTGCCTGTTGTTATGATAAATGTAGATGTGTGTTTCTATGGCTATCAAAATAAACGTAGATGCGTGACAGTAAAAAAAAAAAAAAAAAAAAAAAAAAAAAAAAAATCCAACAGTAGAAGTGTGGTATAATCGCAACAGCATCAAAATACTGTGTATGTATCTTAAAAAAATTAATGAAAGTATGGTCTAAACACAATCAATGGTAGAGGATTCAATTACTAGCAGATGAGTTAACATTAAAAAATATTGCAAAAATAAATAAAAAAAAAAAAAAGGCCTACAATTAAAAGAGCAAATTTCAGGCCTGACAAATGTCTGGACCACTATTACACTTTACTCAAAAATTGTTAGAATTGCAATTCAATAATTTTGTTGATAAATTGGTGACATCATCATATCCCTCAAGTCAATATTCCTTACAGTTGCACTGTCCAGAAATAAAAAAAATGTTTGTAAAGTGTTTTGCACTCCTATAGTAATACACACACCACAAAATTACTCGTCTATGTAAAGTAACATAAAATGCATCAATAATATGCAATTGTTGTGTTGTGACAGACAAGCCCATGTTCCAACTTTTTTTTGGGGGGGGGGGGGGGGGAGCTTTATTTTATTATTCTATGGCCTACGTTCACATTATTACAATGACCTTTTTTCCACATTATAGCTGTGTAATAATGATAGTTGTTTTTTACCTTCATTTTCTTTAAATTTGTTGTTGTTGAAAGTAATATTTATTTATTTATTTAACACAATATGTGTAAATTAAGATTTTTTTTTATTTTTACAGTACCATAATAATATTAGTAAAATGTAGCGATAGTCTTCATTGCAATTGTCACCTCTATTTTATTTTTATTGTTGTTATTTATTATTACTTGCCCATCAGTTCAAGTAATAATAGGCTAATAATATAAAAACAAAACAATAAGCACCTAACCACATTAAGTTCTATAGCTAGGAGAATATCTTCATGGCACAGAAAATACAGATATTTGCATTGATTCAGTCATTTTCCTCTTCTGCACTTGCTTAGAGTGTCCTGAGGATGAGGGCTGTTGCCCTTAAACATTATTACAGTATGTTTTAACAGTGCCATCAAGATTTTTACCTAATTATGGACCTTATCATGGTTGGTGCTTTGGCTTTCCTTTTCTTAACTTTGATAATATACCTCAAATGAATTAGTTTTTAATTACATTTACTTCATTTCAAACCTATTAATATAGACATTTTAACTACAACTATTGTTGACAAAAACATAAAATGAGGCTGCGGCACTTGTCATGTTTAACATTTGTAAATTGCATTTAGTGAGTCTCAGGTGATTTCTAGTTGTTTTATCTTGTATGAAGCACTAAATATTTCAATAAAAAAATAATGGCTATTAAGTTTAGTATTGTGTGTATATGGACACAATGCTTATGATGTTTTTTCACTGTAGATGTCCAGAAGAATTCAAGTTATACACAAAGAAGAGTAAAGCTCCTGATGTAAAAGTTGACCTGACATTTCCAATTGCACCAAAAAGTGAACCTTCATATCTAAGGTACTGCAGTAACTTCATTGTAAGATTAATAATAGGCTAATAATAGTTCTTTATTGGGTTTTAAAGTTTTTTTTTTTTTTTTTTTTTTTTTTTAAGTGTTCTTGGAAAGAGCTTGATTTTCTACTAATGTATACAATTTTATAGATTTATTTCAAGCACTGAAAATATTTTGAACTAATTTTGAAAGTTCTGATAAGAGGTGATAAAATTGAATGTCAATACTTAAAACTTTGTAGTACTACAGAGCAATATGAGCTACTTACAAACACTTATAAATATCCTTTTGATCTGGGTTAGAATTTTTTTTCTCCACCACGGCGTCCCTGTCAGTGTAAGCTCAGTACCATCTCCCATTCCCCAATTTTTACTAATCTATCTATGTGTTTTACTATCAAATCTTTATTATTAGTTTTATCATAGATCAATTTTAAAATAAGAAATATAAAAATGTTACTTTTCAAAATTAAGGAAAAATTGACTTATAAATCTGATAATTGATAATTAAAAGATTTGAATAGAAAAACACATAGATAGCTAAGGAAATTTTGAAGAATGGGAGATAGTAATGACAGTGAGCTTATGGACAGGGATGCTGTGGTATAGACAATATAATTTCTAACTCAGGCAAAAAAATAAAATAATAATAATAAGTGTTTGTACTAGCCGCTTATGTTACGTGTATAGAAATGCTTTCAATATGAGCATGAAAAAAATCAATGTAAAGATTAACCTCACTCTTTTTTTTAGTCCTGGAACGCCCCCCTTAAAAAAAAATTGATTGTAAAATATTTTAAAAGTTATTTTTGGATACATCTCATTTTTACAAAATAGAAGTTCAAGCTTCAAGTATAATTTCTTCATAATTCCCATGCATTTCTCACAATTAATTTTTAACCATTTTTATTTTGCCGCAAAATTCAAAATCAATGAAATTCAATCGGGCAAACTAATGCTTAATTATCTGGAACTAGAAATAATTTTGAAATATAAAACCAAAAGTTTTTGATAGAGTATGGAAATATCTTTAACAATAGAAAGTTTCAAAAAAGTAATCGAACCAACTTTTTTTAAAATTGAAAAAACTAAAACACAATGCTAATCATATGCAAACTTTAATACTAATTTCCTCGAATCACAAATAAAGTTTGAATATTCTGTTAAATGGAGATCGCCGATCATAATATTTTTTTAACCCTGCTTAAGTTGTTTTTTTTTTTTTTTTTTTTTTTAAATTATTGAACCGATTTTGAGATATTTTGCCTTTTCCAGGTCTGTAATCACTAATCAGTAAAAAAAAAAAAAAAAAATCAGAATACGCACTTTTTAAAAAAAAATTATATAGGATGTATTTATTTATCATTTTATTTTGTACTAAATAACAGAAGATTAATTTGTATTTTTATAATTTTTATAGCCACTTATTTGAAAACCATACCGAAGATTTGTTACCAGTAGAAAAAAAGCATCTCAAATCTTATCAACAATATTTTAATAGAGTGACAAATTATGAGCATACGTTAAATGATCAATGGAAATCTACTGAAAACAAAGCAGTCAAACCCAAGAGACCAAAACAACAAAATAAAAATCCTAAAAAAATGCTGCCAAATATTCAACGTGAATTTAATACTGATGATAATAATAATGACGATGAGAGTGATTCATGGATATTTTCTGATGTAAATCCTAATATAACAGTACAAAGAGACAGGAAACCTCAACAAAAATCTACTAAGACAACAACTACAGAATCAAATATTTCTCATGATTCATTATCACACACAGAAATTTCAGATGAAATTCCAGTTGACGCATTAAGAAGTGAAGATGATAATAATCAGATTATTCAACTACAGAATGTGAATGAAAACATTGAGCAAATAGATGAATTAGAATCTCCTGAAATGCCGCTAGTAAAAGAATTTGACATAACATTGACTCCTACATCTAAAAAAATGAGTTACATATCTCCTTCATCCATGTCTGTCCTTAATCTAGGGTTGGAAGACAATCGTTTAACATCACTGAAACAGGCATCTCCTAGTGACGTTTCACTCAGCCCTCCACTCTCGTCTGTATTTGAAGCTGCTAGAAATAGAAGGAATGCTTTAAAAAACAAAAATTCAGCTCGCTCAAGTCACATTCCTGTGAATTGTAAATCAAAATATGCAAAATCTAAATCTGAACCACCAGGGCGAAAAATCAGAACTAGTAAGCAGTCTGCCAGCAAGTCAATTGATGAAAACTCACCTAAATCTGATTCAAATGATTCTCAAGCATCAAAGTTTAGTAGAAAAGTGTGTCAGAAACCTGGTACAAATAGAACTAAAAAGAATGGTGTTCTTAGTAATAAAAATAATAGAACAAATTTGATTAAACCAGTGCTTAATGAACCAAAAGATAACACTGGTTTTCAGCCATCAAAACTAAATTTAACACCAAACAAAAATAAGCAGAAAATAAGACTCTCGTTAGATGATTTAAAACCAAAAGCTAAAGCTGATGTGTTGAAAGAAACTATAAAGACTGTAATAAATGAACAAAACAAACTGGACTATACTCACAGAGAAACCTTAAATCAAACTCCAGTAGATGTTTTACAAAAGGGATTATCTAAAATTCCAGTTCAGAAAAAAGTAGCTAATCCAATAACTAAAACAGCTCATGCTGAGGAAGCATTGATAACAATCAAACTTTCAAAAGGAACCAGGGAAGTCATTCAATATGATGAAGTAAGTTGTTCTTCAATTTTGGACAGCTCTGCTGGTATCAAAGAAAGAAGTTTTGCCACAGAAATTCCAATATCTCTACCCGTCCCATCTACGTCCATAGAAGATAATGAATCGTCAAAGTCATCAGAGAAAAATGACATCAGTTTACGTGAAACAGAATGGGAGAAATTCATACAATCTGCACAAAAATGTCCAAATTACAGAAAGAATCTCAGGCCAAGAAAAACAAATCCTTATGAAATTGGGTGAGTAATAATAGTACAAATATACGTATAATCTTAACACCCTTTCAATTGATTTAATACTTTTTTATATTGGAATTATACTTTTTGGGAAATGGAAGGGGGTAATTGGTATAAATTGATAATTATTGCACTGTCTTTTTAAAAATATTAAGCCTCCCCCACAGTATATTACATTTTTAATTTGGAAGTTTATTGCAATGCAATGTACTTTAATTTCCTACTTTTGTGTGTATGTATAAAATAATAATAATAATAAATAAAAAAAAAATGTCCTGTATTTGTTTCAGGTTTTACAATCATGGAAACACCTGCTACATAAATGCTACACTTCAATCTATATTAGGTCTCAAAGATTTTGTTTCTGCTGTAGAGAAATGGGAATGTACTTCTAATTTTGATGAAGACGAAGCAAGTATTCTTGCTGACTTCCAAGGAATATGCTTGAGTAGACAACAGAATCCATATCATGTCAATGAAACAGTGAGAAGACTTGGTGAAAATTTTTGTAATCATATTTACCCAGCTTTCAAACTAGGATCACAACAAGATGCTGGAGAATTTTTAAATAAAATTATTAATCAGTTTGAAAGAGAAGAATATAATACAACCATCGTAAAGAAAAGTTTTTATTTTACTTACAAAGATATCTTCAAGTGTGACAAGTACGAAACCTTGAACCTCAACTATATTCTCTTTTGTTTTATCAAGGATGGATTAATTTTATATTTCGTTGCAGATGTGGCTACCAAGAAAGTGCAGAGAGAAATGATTTGATACTGCTAGTGCCAGTTCGAGAAGAGAGATGCTCAATTCAAGAGCTGCTGTTTAGTCAGAAAGGCACATGTCCCAAGTGTCGTGAAGATGCACCTTATCAATTTGTTTTTAACAAGTTACCTAAGTAAGCATAGCAAAATGTAGTAAATGTAGAATTGTAGTGTAATGAATATTAAGACGAGGTACAATTCATAATCTTTCCTTTGTCATACTAAATACATACTTTTTTTTAAAGACGTAGAACACTTTGAGCAAAAAACATGCCTAATATCCTAACATAACTAAATATCAACATTGATTTGGCCGGAGTCATTAAAAATGGCAGCTGCTGGTTTGTGATGTCACAGCTCGCCTGTTTCCGCGCAAATGGACTAGTGAGCTGTGACGTCACAAACCCGCAGCTGTGATTTTGTGAATAGAAAATAAATTATAAATCAATGACTCTGGCCAAATCAACATTGATATTCAGGTATGTTAAGATATTAGACATGTTTTTTGTTCAAGGTGTTCTACGCCTTTATGTTTTTGTCACTAAACTCAATACAGTTGTAAAACTTATTAACATTTGATTTCTCATTAACATTTAAATACTGAAGATGCAAAGATGTTTTGATTTGAGTATTAATGTGTGGGAGTATAGGCTCACAAAAGTTTTACTTGGTCAAATGCAGAATGTAAATTATATTTTCTGTACAGATACTTGATTTTGAACCTTGGTCGCTACAAGGTAACTAGTATTGGCAGTGCAGCAGAGAAAATTGATACTCCATTTGAAATTCAAGAGAGTGTCAAGGTCAAATGTCAACAGAGAGATGAAAATGATAAAGTAAGTTAGAAAAATATATCTTTAAATACTACTCAAGGTCCATATATAAGAGATTAGTTGCTCCGGGAAAAGTTTTGACCAAGGTCGTGCAGCTGAAAGGAATTCACCAAAGACATCATATCACCGGGTGTATTTTTATTCACCTTATCAGTGACGTAACTGGTGAACGGCATCGTATTGGCTTAGAATCAAGTACATCCATCACAAAATAAAATCAACTGCGCGAGTTTTGTGCTGCGCTCAACCTCTTTATTATATGGACCTTGAGAACTACTGTGAGACAATTGTGAACCAAAATATTGTGTACATAATTTCAAAACACCTTTTGTTAGGTATTATAATTAAAAATTTAAAGGCCGACTATACACATATATACAATATATGTACATTAAAACTTGCTTGCTTAAAGTTCAAGAATTCTCTGTATTGCTAATAATTTGTACATCTTCCTATACTTTTGATCTAACTACATTTGGAAGTATTCAAACGAGGAACATTATTTTCACACAACTTCTATCTACGTTATTTTACTGTATTTATATCCAGCAAAACAAATGCTATAATTTTCAAATGAAATTGAATAAATTAATAAAATAAATAAAAAAAAATGAAACAGGGGAGGGGGAGGGGGAGAAAAACGAAAAAAGTTTTAATAATATTTTTACTTATTTTCAAAAAAAAAAAAAAAAAAAATATTAGGAAAAAATCATCTTTGCGATAGTTGATAATATATAAAAGATTTGATAGAAACACATAGATAGATTAGGAAAAATTAGGGAATGGGAGATAGTATGAACTTACAATTACAGGGACGCGAAGTAGAGAAAATATTCTAAGTTCTAACCCAGGCCGAAATAAAATTTTATGCATATGTAAAGTGGCTCATATTGCTCTGTAGAAAGCGTTTCTACAGAGCAATATGAGCCACTTTATTTTCAAAAAAGTTTCTAATTTGACTCACAGTGGGTGCTAAAATTTGAAAGTTCACATTTACATGTTATCTTTATAAAGTAGAATAGCTTCAATATTTGATCATGTTTGCATGTTTTTGACATAACTAACATAAACTTTGAAGTAAAATTTCATCTTGACTTCTTGTTAATTTTATACTTCTCGACTGTTCAGTTTGTGAGATATCAGCCTGTCACGTACTACCTTAAGGTTGCTGCTACTGCATTGGTCTGCAATGTAGCAACATCTGCATTTATATATAAATGTATGATTATTTTAAATGCAGTTGTTTTCTTTTTGTTTCTCTTACAGAATGCTTGTAACACAGATTTCAGTGAGGCAACTTACAATCTTACCAGCATTATCATTCATAAGGGCAGCTTTCTCAACTCTGGTATGTTATCATAACAAAATGTCAATAATGTACAGCTGGTGACAAATAAAAGGTGACCTTTTGAACTTTTTCCTCATTTGCGAGCTTTAAGTTACTGTAAATAAGGAAATGAAATTTTCTTCTATCACAGTTTTCAAAGTATTGATACACAGTACATCTAGTGTACTGTTGCCTCAGGTGAGCTGTGAGCTGCAATCAGCTAAAAAAATAAGTTAGTAGACAAATAACTAAATATGTATGAGTTTTTTTTCTTTTGAGAGAGAGAGGGGGGGGGGGGGAAGGGGGGGGGGGAAGTTGAGTTTGGAAAGCAACAGAGTGTTTGGCTTGCTTGCTAAGCTGCTCACCTGAGCACAAGAGGCCACCTCTAGTGGACCTTCTGATACTTTTTTGGAAGAAAGATACTATATTATGCTCCCACATAATATATTTTGAGGTGCCTAAAGAAGGGACAAGTTCAATGATCACCTTGTACCTGTCATCTACTGTACATTATTACATCATAAATGTAGTGTGTTTTGCATGTGTTCATCTTGTTTCTGCTTTGAGAGAAACTTCTATTTTTATAAATCGGTAAATTAAAACACAAATACTGTAGCCACTGTACTTGTTACCCCTGTAAATAATTTTACTGTGACATTTTAGATAGGGTAAGGAATACTTGGGTGGTGGAGAAATGTGAAGTGAAAGAAACTGTGAGAAGTATGAGAGCAATGTGTTACGGTGGTTTGGAAAGAATTGCAAAACAGGTATTTCATAGCAGAGTGGATAGAAGGAGAGATAGAGGCAGGCCTAAAACATCATGATCTGAATTGGTTGGAGTTTGAAAAATAAGAATGTATGCGGTATGAGATGCAAAAGATAATGTATGAAACAAGGTATGAGTTTGAAGGAAACAAAAGAAGTATGTCAGTATAGAAAGTTGTGGAAGTCTTTCACTAGGCCAGGCTGAAAACATCTACAGTATGTTGTTGGTTTACCCCATGATATGTATGTCGATGCTTCCGGGTCAAAAGCGAGTATCTACACTTTCCAGTTTTGCGACGAGCCGAGCATCTACACTTTCTGCCGTCGAGCATCTGCAATGTTAAGTTAGTGGCCGCAAGTCCAGTTATAGCGCTGCGCGGAAAGTGTAGATAATCGTTTTGTCACAGAACTGGAAAGTGTAGATGCTTGCTTTTGATTCAGAAGCATTGATGTATGTATGCATTTTATGAAAGAGGTTTACTTGACCACTAATACTGATAATCTTATGTTGTTTAGGTCACTACACAGCTAAAGTATGTCACGAAGTGAATGGACAACATACTTGGTATGAATATGATGATCACTACACCTGTAAAACTTCACTGGCAGAGGAAGATGAGTCAGACTGCTACATTCTTCTCTACACTAAAGAAAAATCATCTCCATCCAAGCTTGAGCATGATGAGACCAAGTCTGATACAGAATCAGGTTCTGAAACAGGAGAACAGGAACTGTCAAGTACTCATGTGAAAGATATGGACAAGGAAGAAGCTAGTGAATCTGTGCATCAAAATTCTACTGAGCCTTTACAGAACTCACAGGTAGAAGAATCAGTTTCCATCACAGGTGTATCAAAGAAAATGCATGCAAGTGAAGGATCAGAAAATGAAAAGAAGTCAACATTACAATTTAACCAAGAGGGTTGTGATAAAGACAAGCAGTTGGGGAACAATAGTTTTGGTGAAGATAAATGTGAGCCCAAATTAGATGAGGAAGATAAAAAATCAGACACTGAATCACAACAAACCAAAAAAGATTTAGAAAATATTGATACAACAGAACTTAACATGCAATCATATAAATTTTCTTCGCAACATGAATCTAATGGTAAACCTCTCAATGAATCTAACTCCAAAATAGAAAATTATGTCACAAATTCACACCTTTTTGAAGATCAGTTTAAAAAAATCAGTGATGTAAGTACAAGAGAAGAAAATAATTTAAAATGGAGTACAACTGCTAATGATTCAAATATGTTTGATTTTTTATCATCATCCAAGCTATCTAAATTAGATACAAATACTTCTGACAGTCAACTAACTATGAAAGATTCTGATAGCACATCAGATATGGAAATATGTGAAAGTGAAATGGAAGAAATTAATTCAATACTCAATAAAGCTGAGTGTGAAGATCAAGCGATGAATGTAACCAACAATTTTGTGTTTCAATCTGCTCCTGATCACCACACTACTTTACAAGCAGCTGGAAAGGAATCTGACATGGAAGTAGAAGTATCTGAAAATGAAACAGATGATAGTGACAAAGAACTTAATATCACTGTATTAGAAGTTAAAACAATAGAAAAAGAAGATGAACAAATATATGAAACATGGACTGCACCTACATTTGATAACAGTTCAGAAGTAGGAGATTTGGCAAACAAGGGAAGTGAGCAAGACGATTGGTATGATGCAGAATCTGCTAAATCTGATGTTGTTAAGGAGCTTCAGAGAGAGGAATCTGAAATAGATGACAGTGAGTTTATGCAAGCTGAAGAAGGGGAGGAACTAGATTATTCAGATCTCATATCAGAAGATGACGAAAATTAATAATAATGCATTCGCATTCGTACAAGGAAAAAAATCAACACTTTACTTTTAGTTATAAGTTTGTATGCATAAGGCAATGTGTATATTCCTTACTATTTAACAATGTATTAACAGTGTATTGAAATTGTTCTATTTCTTAAAGATCTACATTTTTTATAATAATTTAAAAGACAGTTATATATTTTTCAAGTGTAAAACTGCAGTGTTATAAATAATATGAAGCATTTTTTTATGTGACTTTTATATAACATTTTTTTTAGAAATATATTAATCAAGAAAAAATTAACTTTGCGATTCTAGCTAAATAAAATTTTTCATAGAAAAACAACACAACACATTGATAGACTGGAAAAAATTGGGAAAAAGAAGACAGACACCTTCTTGTGAGAGAGAAAATAATTTCTAATCCAAAACAAATTAAACATAGATCGTATGTACTGTAACACATTTGACATGTACAGCTCTGGACAAAAGTTTGAGAACGATTTATATAGGCAACCCACAACTGCACTATGTAATCTTTATGGGAAAATGCTGCGGCTGCCGCTGCCCTGTTCTCTAACTTTTGGCCAAAGCTGTACACTGGTCCCGAATAAATCTGACCGAAGCATTAATCTCTCCAAGTCCAAATGTTATATATAGGAAACTTCAACTCAAGCATTCAGATTTATTCGGGACCAGTGTACTTGATTTATACTGGGTGGCTACTACATACCCTTGTTAAACACTGTGGTATACTTTTGATAATCAAAGAAAAGGATAGGAGACAGCTCTCTTCTTCAGTTGCACTCGAAACGTCTTAGTTAACTTGTAAATATTTGTGTAACCTGTGCCATCAAGATTTTCAGCAAGCTACGGACCTCATCGTGATAAGGCGCTTGTTGGTTTCTCCTATCCTTTTCTTTGATTATCAATTCAAACCGAAATGGTTTTAACCTTTCCTAATTAATTACATGTGGTATACTTTTAATGCACTCAATTTCTGCCCAAGTTCAATTTCTTTCTTTTTTTCAAATACACAAGACGTTCCTGTCAGATAATACTGATAATTGCATTAACTAATTATTACTGAAGAAGCAATTTCCCCAATTTTTGCAATCTATTTTTTTTTTTTTTTAATTAAATTATTATTTTTCTTTAATATATATATTTAATTTTAGAACAAATAATTGTATTTAAAATAAATTGTGTTTGAAATTTATGGAACATAAAATGTAAAATGTAAACTCTGCAGATACATTGTGATTGTATTTTGTCTTTAATTTTAGTATGAGGTATCATGTTTAATATTTTTGGACCTCTCGTTTCTTTACTTACAAATTTGAAATTTCCATACTTAATACTTACAACCATTAAGTTGAATAAATTGTTTCCCTATCTTAATGATAATTAAGTTTGCAAATACTATTATTAATTTGAACTCTAGTTGAATACTTTAACAAGCATTTTAACTTGGTCATTGTTAAAATTTACAGAGTATGTTTTATAATCTCCCATCTTGTCCCTCCAGTTAATGTCCGTTCAAGATGCAAAATTGGTTTTTATTTCTATTGTGCTTTGTTTTTATTATAATTTTTTACTGTGGTGAGAATATTTCTTCTTTGCTATGTTTGCCAACCTAAATGCTAATTTACATTGTACCCACCCCCTCTCAATTACATAATTCCTTGTTTACTTTATAGGCAGCTTGCTACTTGAAAAACGCTAAAACCACAATGATTTATTTATATTTTGATGTTTTGTTATTTTTGATGCCAATCTAGTATGTAACAAAATTAATGCATATTACGACATGGTACAACTAAAAGATTTGATAGAAAAACACATAGATTAAGAAAAACTGGGGAATGGGAGATAGTATGAGCTTGCTCTAACAGGAATGCCGTGGAAGAAAAAATATTCTAACCCACGCTAAAAATAAATTTATAAGCGTATGTAAGTGGCTCATACAAAAGAGAAATATGAGCCACTTAAATATGCTTATAAATTTCTTTTTGACCTAAGTTAGAATATTTTCTCTACCACGGCGTTCCTGTTGGTGTCACTATCTACCATTCCCCAATTTTTCCTAATCTATCTAAATGTTTTTCTATCATATATTTTAATTGATTACGTTTAAAAAAAAAATTAATTAGAAAATAGTTGGTAGAGATTAGAGCACGTTGAATTGAAAATTAATAAAACGCGAAAATTCTCTAATTTAAATAGTAAATTGGAACTAGGGATGCAAATTATTCTAGCTTGCACTAGATAAAAATAGACGTTAAAAGGGATGAGGGGTATAGTGTCAATGTAAAATACGATATACCTAACATCTCACGTTCTCACATTACATCAAAGGCACAACATTATAAAACAGCATCAGACTTACTGTTTTATAATGTTGTGCCTTTGATGTAATGTGAGAACGTGAGATGTTAGGTATATCATATTTTACATTGACACTATACCCCTCATCCCTTTTAACGTCTATTTTTATCTAGCGCAAGCTAGAATAATTTGCATCCCTAGTCCCAATTTACTATTTAAATTAGAGAATTTTCGCGTTTTATTAATTTTCAATTCAACGTGCTCTAATCTCTACCAACTATTTTCTAATTAATTTTTTTTTTTAAACGTAATTAATACCAACCGCGATGGTTTTTTCCTATATATTATATATTTTAATTGCATAGACAATTTTTCCCATATTACAACTTTTGCTTATTGTTTGTATTTGCGTGCATCTAATTCTTAATTAGATTATGTTATAATTTATTATTTAATATTCTATGTTTGTTTGTTTTTACCTCATCTCATTCAAATCAGAGTATTTATATTATTGTACTTAAAATAATGTAATA
The DNA here is from genome assembly GCA_949318235.1 of Ecdyonurus torrentis. NCBI lineage: Eukaryota > Metazoa > Arthropoda > Insecta > Ephemeroptera > Heptageniidae > Ecdyonurus > Ecdyonurus torrentis. Next base: position 16,216,589 of record OX439132.1, on the reverse strand, counting down.
AGTGCATAATGAATACTCCAAACTATGATTTGTTGCTATAGTCGGAACACAGATTTCCTACACCTTATAGTATAGACTGAACAATTGTGCTACCAGCTTTACTTTAGTTAAAAGATAATACTGAAATAATTTTTTTTTATATAATTAATGCTTAACTTTATTGTATTTTAATATTATTTTTTTACTTTTAGAAGTTATAATCAATGTTTGTGACCCTATAGAATGTGAATGTAGAAATATAAATAACAAAAGAACATGGTTTATTGTCATGTATTATGTGTGCCTTGAAATTTCTACCTCACCTAAATAAAGACATAAAAAAATTAATCATTCTTTAAATCAAATGTTCATGTTATTTTTTATTTTTATTTTTTTTTAATATAAATTATTAGAGCAAAAGTGTACTAATGCTGTTTGTAAACCCTGTTCTCTGCACCAAAAATGACGTTCGCCTTTGGTTAATCAAATGGAATGCGCATTTTTTAGTGCAAGAGAACAGGGTTTACGAACAGCATTACTGTGTATTCAGTTTCAGTATTATATTCAGATTCAGAGAGAGGGGATTTTCAGAAATCGCTGTCTATTGTAACGGAGCAGATAAAAGAGTAAGAGAGAGAGAGAGAGAGAAATTAGCTTACATTGTAGTTCAGGTGTCGACTGAGATGGTGATATATTTCCCGTGGACCGTGGACTTAAAAAAGTGCCCAGAGTGGGGAACAGACTTCATTCAGCGTGATTCAGGGATTTCCAGAATTTTTCAAATTTTCGTGCGTCATAGTACTACCAACGTAAATAAAAATAAATTATGCTGAATAACTTCTATTTAAAATATATTTCGTATATTTTGAAAATATTATAAATATATTTAATACTTATTATGAATTTATTTGGTATAGAAATCCAAACAAATTTGTTCAAAATTAAATAAAAAATAGTTGGTGACAATGTTATTAGTTTATTAATTAGCCACTAGAGGCGCTAATGTTGTGCTGTCATCTTGTGCTGCGTGATATCGAAATAAGCTAATTTACCTAAATTTAGTTGTATTTTCAAAGTTTTGTGTTGTAATTTGTGTGTGCAGACTCGCTGGCGAGACTGCAAAATAGAAAAACAAGACGCAGGAATGGCCTAGGCCATTATTTAGTGCAATAAAACTTGGTGAGTAATCTGCCGCCGCCCAGCTGTCCTCCACAGAATTAAGCTTGGGCATCTGCAGTAAACGCCCCAAACTCTTGTAATATAAACTTTGGTGTTTGCTAAATTAATACAAGTATGGTAGCAATTATTTTTGAATCTGTCCTAAAAGTTAAAAGGGGTTTCTTTGGTCAGACAAGTCCTGAACCTGCCCCAAGCCCCTCCCCCTTGGAGTGCGCTCATTCAAATTTTATTCGCGTTCTTTCAGTTTATTTTCATAAGACATTAGCTTGAATAAATTAAAAGGTTAATATCTGTGCCTTGATATATCAATATTTTCATTATCATAAACTGTACACATGCATATGAACTGGAATACCGATCTATCGCAGTACCGTAATATCCTATAATGACTCGAATCGCGAGTAAGTAGAAAACTATAAACACCACCATGCGCGCCCTCAAACAATTTTCTGATTTTCTTACCACCAATATTCAAAGCCCATTCAAATTACAAATGCTATTGAAATATGATAAACTCTGTATGGCATTTACATCTATGCAGTTTAATTGTGATTGTGATAATATCGTAACAAAAGTATAATGGACAGATATGTCCATTACAAATGAAAGTCAACGACGCTATGCCCAGGCAAGCATGTTTACAGATCACATGTCGTTGTTATTTTCAATGCACACTTGTCTTTGAATTAAAAAGAGAGTTTACCTTAGACATAAGTATGCTTCATATTTGTATCTATAACTCTCCTGAATTGTATGTCGTAGTATCTCTATTCTTGATACCATACCAGTAACATGTATACACATATAATCCACTTTTTGACAGTCAGAGGACTTGTGGACTAAGATCCCTAGAAAATACCAGGTACTCTCACCAAAACCGTTAAAAACCTCACTCAAATAACATGCAGTTAAATGGCAAACTTGACCTCTTAACAATGAAAAAAAATTGTTAATAATTCTTATGGAGTGAGAGTACCTGGTATATTATAGGGACGTTATTATGGACTAGAAGTACACTATGTATAATTTCCCAAGTATTCTAGCCCAATAAGAAATTTCAATAATTTCTTGCATTGTTGAGAGGTCACAATTGCCATTTAAGCTAGACCTTTCCGTGGAGGTCCGTGGAGTACTGTACTATTGAGATATTAAGATCTTGCAATTCAGTAGATGGTTCTTATTATATATAACAAAAAAGTAAGAAGATAAGCATGATGATATACATAGTTTTGGCAGGCACTCGTTTGTAATTTTAATTTATTGGTTGCAGAAGGACACTTTTTTTTTCCTGTTAAATTATACATAATTATGTATGGTCATAAAAAATTCAAAGGGGTCAATAAATAAGTAAATGTATACAAGAGAGAGAGAGAGAGAGAGAGACCTAACAAATTTTGTACCAATCTGTACAAAATTGATATATTGCATAGGTAAAAGTTCTGTTGTTTTATTTATAATTTTGATTTGTGTGTTTATTTAATATAGACAACAATTTTGTTCATAGCAAAATTAAATTACATTATTACAATATGTTGATAAATTAATGATAAATTACTTGTATAAAAAAAAAAAAAAGAAAAAAGTTGAATACTGTATTTACATTTGTTATTTATTTGGTTTTTATAGTAAAAACTGTCTAATGGTATGAACTATTTAATTCGTATGCAAGTTCTTAATATTTTGTTTGATTAATGTGTCGTTAGCAACTTAGCAACTTTTATTATTATTATTATTATTTTAATCAAAATTTGTAAGCTTACGGTACTGTACCTATATAATGTATTGAAAAATTATACTTTATGCAAGTAATCAATGTATATATCAATGTATATCATTTTAATCTGTTATTAATAATTTTAAATAATAAGTACAGTACATTAATAATAATAAAAAAAAAAAAAAAAAAAAAAATGGGTTGCGAAAACTAAACCTTACAAAAACAACGCATGGACTATAATTTGCTGTCACGTGCTTCACATATTTGTCATATTTTCGAGTACAGTACAGTTATTTCATTGCACCTATTCTCTAGTTTGATTCATTGGTGAAATTTTTGTTTGAAATTCTGCGATATGATTAAAATATTTCTGAAATGCACTTTAAAATTACACGAATTCAGTAAAAAATGGAGATTACGTTATAAAAAGTTAAAACTTTCGTAACACAATATTAATATGCTAATTGTTTTGTTTGCGTGGGTTGGCCAGGCAGTTTGACCACCTCTTGTCCATAGTGGCGAGTGCTGCCGTCGTAAGATTTGGTGGTCCGAGCTGCACAGGTCTGGTATTAGGAGCCCAGAGGAGTGTGGTATTAAGGGTAGAGCCTGTGATCTGGTAAGCCACAGATCATTGTAAGCCCTCTTACTAAAAAGGATTCGTCCTGGCCTACCCCGAAAGGGATTATGGCGTCATGATATGTATGTACTATGTATGTATGTTGTTTTGTCATTTTTATGCACTTCGATTTGGTTGAACTTTTACGCATGATGTATAATGTCGCGATCAATTCGCTTTCTTTTTGATAATTTTTTTGAATTGATGAATATAAATCGTCCATCGCGAATTATTTTATTATTTTACTTCAATGGGTTACTATAAAATATATCGCTATAATTAATAAAAATGTATTGCTGAGGGAGTGGTAAAACATTAAGCGTACACACGACTAAAATTCTTCTAGTTAGTTATCATTTAATGTGAGTATATTATTATCAGGTGTGAGATAACAACGCGTATAGGTATCGCTTGAAAGTGACGTATGGATAGGCGTTATGCCTCGTGTAATTATTGCCCTTCTAAGCGTGAGGTTGAAGACCGAATTATTGCTCACCAATATTGCGGTTATAGCCATTCTTTTCCCCTCAAACATCAAAGTTCATATTGACTTGCGATACTGTAGTGTCTGCCAATCAAAAATATTTATCAAATTGACATAAAGGCTCTTTTTATTAATATTATTATTTAACACACAAGTTTGTTAAAATATAATGAGAAAGAATATTTTACTGTTCAGTATTATATAAAAACATCGTCACGCCCTAACAAATTAGTCCAGTTGTTTTGGTCTACACTGTACGGTGCAATTAAAATGAAAGAAGTAATTTAAGCTTTAATTTTTAATTGTTCCTAAGAAACTGCATGATTATGTTGCGATACTGTTGTTGTTTATATCATTTCTTCAGTACCATATAAATATCACCCAAAAAAATTCAACGTCACATTTATTGAATATTTTTCATTAACATTTACACCTGATTAAATACTTCAGGTATTGCTCATCATGTATCATCGTCATCGATAATTATGACTGTTTAACATTTCCTCGTAATATGATTATAAGCATACATTATTGTCTTCCGCGTAATGCAACATAATTGAAAGAGAATGTTTTTATATATATATATATATTATACAGTATGTAATCTCTTGTTGATATATAATGATGCTTTTTCTTTCCTTATGGCGTAAAAAAAAGTTGTTTGGTCCTGATGACGTTATTTCTTTTAAAAGATGATGTTTTAGGACACTTATGATGAGATAAGAAAGTCACTAAATTTTTGTGACTGTGACTCACAGAGGCACTATATGGGGGGTGTATTTTTAATTCTGAAGTATAGAGGGTGTAAAGTACTACAAGCCGCAAAGACATGTACCAGGGAAGTAAAACAACCACTATATTACACGAGGGTTTTTTAATGTCACGCACGCGAGTTTCATGTGAGGTGGGCGTGGTAAACTCATGACGTCATTACTGGACGTGTGTGTATGTGTATAATATAGGGTAAATTAAACATCAAAAGAATTGAGTTAATGAATATTATAGTAAGTGTTAATTGATCCGGTGAACTGCAACGTTAAAATGCATTCATTCTATATTTTCCTTTGAAATGTGCCCTAAATTTTATAACTAGCTTTATAGTTAGATAAAAAAAAAATGTTTATTATAATTAGTTAGTATTGAGATAAAGGTAATAAAAAGGAGAAAAAAGAAGAAAATTTGCACGAAAAAATAAAGAAAAAATACTACTACATTCAAAATATGTTTCAAATTCAAAAAATTCACTTATGGCAGGCACATAAAACGCGTAAATTGCAGTAGGTAAATATAAACCTAGTTTAGGTATTGATATACTACAATGTCACCTAATTCAGGTAAATGTCTTTCAATTTAGGTGAGGCACAACCTTTACAGTAGTATTTTTTACTCCAGTGGCATAAGGAAATGGAAGTGGTGTCTTGACTCGCGCTATCAAAGCTCGACGTTACCTTTTTCCGTCAAAACAAAGTTGCTTACAAATTCAGTAAGTAATTTTAAATACCAAACCATCTTTAATCATTGCTTTTTTTTTAATGGAACTTACTAGTGTAGTACGGTAGCCAATCATCTGCGGCACGAGAAAAAGAAATAATTCCCCAGCCTTATATAAGTATTGCGAAACCATTTATGATTATTATTTTGACATCTGACTAGAACGTTTAAATGAGGGATACTAGATACTCTTCCGTTACTTGTTTAAAGTAATATTTTTAAGTACTTTTCATCCCCTTCATCTTAACATCGAGGAGCAAATAATTAATAATAACAATAATACACATTTATATATAAATAATAATTTTAATATAATACAAATAATTGATTTTTTTTATGACGTATAATATATTTAATTATAATTCAAAATTACACGAACAAAATTTGAGTTAGTACCATAGTGAAGCATGCCATATGATTGCAGAATCAACTGTATCAAGCTAAGTTTATTTTAATTACATATCATTGAATGAACAGCGATAATTAAGCCGAGATTATGTTATTATTTATATTATATTACACTCGGTCATATTCCTTTTCCTGTTATGAAATTTCCAACATTTATGTTATATGATATATTGCGTAGTATATTATCAGTGATATGACATTGCATCACAGTCACGAGTGGTGTATGTACTATACAGAGACGTCATTTGTCACTTTTTTTTTTAATATTTTATTTTCTTCTTTTTTGAAGCTGCACAAACAACGAACAAATTTCCAACAAATTTCGATAAGAACGAGTATAGTTTTGAAACACCTGACGCAGCACTGCTATAACTTTTTTTTTTAAATAGGTTATCTAAATCCATATTTTATTTTGTTTATTTTGTTTTGACAGGATATTTAAGCACTATAATGAGGAAGTCTACACAAAGTTAACCCCTATGTTTGAATACGTCATTAGAAAGAGAAAAGGTAGTAGATAAACTTAGCATAAGCAATTACCTGCAAAATTGGCGTTTTATTTAATAAAAGAAGAAATAAAAAAGTTCAATTCCCAACCCTTTGCCGACTGTGACATCATTTGTTTACATCCGATTTTCAATTGTCTTCTGGATTTCAAACGATCCCATTGTTGAAAGGCGGCCGTTGGCCGTTAATTTTTTTGAATTTATAGCAGTTGCATGAAATCCAGAAGACAATTGAAAATCGGATGTAAACAAATGATGTCACAGTCGGCAAAGGGTTGGGAATTGAATTTTTTTATTTCTTCTTTTATTAAATAAAACGCCAATTTTCTAAGTAATTGCCTATGCTAAGTTAATCTGCTACTTTTTCTCTTTCAAATGACGTATTCAAACATAGGGGCTAACTTTGTGTAGACTTCCTCATTAGGCGTCTCGTTTAAGGTAATATATTTGAAATAAAATAGTGTCGACAACAATGAAGGTACTGTAGTTTTTTTTTTTTCTTCATAGACCATAATAGTGATTGAGAAGTGCATACAAACTGAATATCAATGACTTTTGGGTGTAAAGAATAAATATCTATATCTAATAATATGTTGCTGTTATTTAAAACAAAATTCTTTCGCTTTTTTACAACTCAAAAACATCTCGAGGGAATTCAGAGCAATAAAACTTAATTTCTCTCAAGTCCATTTTTATGTTATATAGAAATAAATATATATAAACATCGTCTATACAGTAGATGGTTTTAATTAAAGCTGATGTTGCTTATGTACACAAAAGGCGTGGCAAATCGTGATATTTACAGTCATGTTTTACAATTAACAATCTAATGTAATTTAACAAAAATTTCACGATAAATACGATAATTACACCATGCTCATCATGCAGTAATAAAGTAGTTGATGATTTATGTGTATTTTTACGTTGTACTTATTTACTATAATCGCAATTGTAACGGATTTTATGTGGTAAAATGAATTAGTTTTATGCTTCCATACATTTTGTTTAATGGACTGCAGTATAAAGTGAAGTAAAAAAATTGAAAAATGCATAACCTCTTTACACTGAAAGAAAAGTGAATAGTAAACAAATGTTGTTCTTCATCCTGTTTCTCTCTTGCAAGGAAAAGTCATTGTAAAAAAGAAACTTTTTTCTTTTCCAAAAATAAGTTTATTTTTATAGTTATTATTTATAGGAGGTCTGATGTTTCTTAAAATGAATTGCCGCGTATGTATCTGCAAATTTATTTACAATTCTGTTTACGCGATTGCTCTATATTTTAAAATTTAAAATGCTCGTTATATCTTTATTTTGATATGCGTTGAAAGTTGATACATCGGTGATAGGATATAAGGATAGTTTTGCTAAAACATAGATTGTAGATTGATATTAATGATAAGCAATTGATAATGAAACTATTAATAGATTGCGGTAGTTAAATGATGCAGTTGCATAAGGAAAGCTAAACCAAAGCAAACGAGGGATTATTTATCGAACTGGAGTAAAAGTCCAGACGACACAGCACTGGCAGACGAGACCACAAACCAACACAAAAACAATAAACGTGGCGCCATCTGCTATAGATTTGACGTCATATACAAACGGCGGAAGGATGCAGAACAGCCTACTGTAGTAAATAAATATTATGCGTGGTGCATGAGGAGATGAAAAAGAAAGGAGCAAAAACTCCATGTGTGTGTGTTGATGATTCGTCGAACTGTGGTAGCTCATTAGCAATTAGCATGCACAGCATTAGTCGGAACGATAATGTGCAAATTTTATTATAATGTATTATTTTTAATTAAATGGCAAGGATATTAAAAATACAGTAGACCATTATTAGTTAATATACCTGTATATATTATTGTTACCCTTAGTGTTAAAAAATTGAAACCCATATAAATGTTATCAAAGAACTATAAATTTTAAGTGGATGTAAAAATGTTTAGTTAGGGGTTGGTAACAGTTTAAAAGGCTCAATTTTATCAGTGTCAACTTTTATTACGTCATAATTTGAAGGTTAAACACACACACACACATTGACACACGTGGTGTGATGCGAGGGTGCAGTGACACGTGCTAAATCTAATTGTGAGTCACTCGGGAAAACTCCCTTTAGAAATTCTGCACGATCGATAATGAACACCCACTACCAGCTACTATATTATCTATTGCCTTCTCTCGCTCAGGGCAATCGATCATAATGAAGTCGAATTTTTACCTATTAGGTTATATCGGATATAGCCAATGAATCATCGTAAAAAAGTTAATCATAATATTGAGTATAGGGAAGATAGCTAATTTTAACTTTTTTTTTTTTTTTTTTTTTTAATTTGTTTTGTGTCTAAATCTTTAGTTTTCTGCTGCAGCCTCAATCAAACTTTTGTAGGAGCTGAGTGAGAATATTAATTTCTGGTATATTTTTGTTCTCTCTATCACTCCACGGTAATTACCAAAAAGTACTGCAATATATTTGTTTTTATTAATTTTTTTAACGGTCACTTGAAAACAATTAGTATACCAAATAAAAATGTGATAAAGTGAACTTATAGCTCCACTGAAATGTTTTAAAGTGAAAATATATTGGCTCGTGTCATATCTAAAATGTGAACTGGGATCATAATATTAAATGAAAGGGAGAGAGGGACAGTTAGAGAATTACAATTGAGGATTTCCTTTACCATGCGGCAAGCGCGAGAGCAGAGAGAGAGAGAGAGAGAGAGAGAGAGAGAGACCGGCGCATCGATCGTTGCCGGCGCCCGATGTTGTGCCTCAACCAAATCAATGAACCCCCCTGCGCTTTACTCTCTCTCACTCTCCTCCATACAGATGATGATGTTACCAAACCTTTTTACTTCTTTATGGTACTAGACACTCATAATTATATTTTTATCATCTTAAACTGTATAGATTTTTTTTCCTCCTTTGTCTTTAACATAAAATTTACACACCACACGTTTACATCAAACATTTTCTATATGTACATAATACATAATGAATTTTTATTATTCTGTCAACGTAATTTGTATGTCAGATATTTTTTTAATGATCTCGTGCCCTTTTTATGTAAAGAAATGTCAAGAACTTTTACTTTTTTTTTTATTATGAAAATGTCATTTGTATTTCATAGAAAGTGTGGAACTAAAAAAAAAAAAAAAAAAAGTTTAAAATTGAATTTCCCTTAATATTTATATAGGTATCTACATCTATCTACATGTATGTTATATCTATATATAAAATATAGGAGCGTAGAGAAGAGCGTTTTAGGTTATTATAGTGTGACATTTGTCTCTTAAAAATATAGGAGGCTTTTTTTTCCTCGTAAGATTTTGTTAAGATGACGTAAAATATAAACGTTTGGTGTTATTGAAAGGACGGTGTAGATGTTGTACGAGTTCAATTACAGTGAGTGCAATTGAAGACAAGGCCAAAGCGTGCATGATGTCGGGACCTCGCCCCAGCTTATAATACAAACCTCGTAAAAAAAAAAAAAAAAAAAAAAAAAAAAAAAAAAAAAAAAAACTTGCTGCAATACATATTATAGATACAGCAGAATCAATAATACGACTTATTTATATTGCACGACAATCATAATAAAATACAATGTTATATAATTTATTTCAATTTAATGTATTGATCTATTGTTTTAATTAATTTGCATTTATTTTAATGTAAAAAATTTTGGAAACGCATAAACTTCACCCTTAGTGGTCCCCCAAACTTTCGATACACAATATTAAACATTAATACTTAATGATTCGAAAAAGAGGAGGGTGCGATATATGTATACATATTATTTGTGGCTTTCTCATGTGAAACGATTGAAAAAAAAAATGACGTTTTTATTTGATAATAGGGAATTTTTTTTAATTCAAATAGACGTAATGACATATCGCAGTAACGCAAAATGTCGATCTAGAGTGGTGTTGAGTTACTAGCTAACAACGGTACAATTTATTCAAATATGTATAAGACGCTATAATATAATACAATTTTAGCAAAACAAACAATCATTATTATAGTGGCATAGGTATAGGTACCGTAAATACTTTTGACTTTTTATACGTATGATTAAAACATTAATAAATGGTTGGAAAACTCCCATAAATTATTTTATTAATTAAATTTGCTCTTAATTAAAAAAAAAACACTAATTAAATATATGAGATTTAATTTGATATTAAAATTAATTTGGTATATTTTTATGTATCAAGTATAAGTTGTTAAAGTGCTAAATTTTTTTTATATAATAACTATATATTTTACTCTATAGAGTCTACATCACAACTATCAATTTGTTTAGATTGTAATTTGATATAATATAATATAACTCTCTCTCCCTATTTCTTGACACCTTTATCTTTTACCAAAGTTAACTAACCTACCTCACTATTACTTCTAACATACTTGGCATTCTCTACGGTTTGACGCTTCAATAGATATAGAATTCCGCCTGAGGACAATATAATATACTATGGACAATTTGCAATAATAATAATACCGTGTAAAAGAGTTTTATTTTTCAATCTACATGTTTTGTATGCTATGATATTACGTGATTTATAAAGTGAAAGTGTCTGGTAAACTTAAGTCGTGTCGTGATATATCCACCCCTTGGTCTCTCTCTCTCTCTCTCTCTCTACAATATCATACCAAAATTTTATGTAAATTACTTCTACGTTTTTCGTACAATTTTATAAAGTGTCTAGAACATTTGTTGTTTTATAGAGATAAAAAAAAAATGATTTATTATATTTTATATTATGCTGTAAAGAAAAATAAGTTCATATTTTGTTACGTAATTCATGCTCTACAGTGACTAATAACAAATTGTAAAGTGCTTTTTATTATTATTATTACAATTATTTTACTTTCTTTTTAAAATTTCAAGCACACTTTATTTGTTTTTATTATTTAAATTTCAAATTTAATGTAATATCCTTTTATAAAATTTTACTGTCTCATGTAAAAGAAGTGTCTATAAAGAAGTGCCAAGTTTGCCTTTTACAAATTAGCTATATACAGAAATTATTCGTGTTGTGATCGGTGTAAAATGAAAGGAGGACTGTAGAAATCCATAAAATACATATAGAAAGTGCAGTTATGAGTTTTTATATAGTTAGCGTATTGTGATTGTTACTGTGCAGTTAACACTTTTTTTCCTTCTCTCTCGTTCATAGCTTTATTTCATGATAACAAGTCCTTTTTTTTTTTTTTTTTTCGTTTGGAATAATGAGCCTCTCTATATCCTTTTAAATTACTGCAAACATTTAGTATAGAAAAAAAAAAAAAGTTTACAGATAATTTACACCGCAATATTTAAAATTTTGCTGTTTGTACTGAAAAGAATACGTAAAATGTTTCTTATTAATATTTATTTTGTCATCTCTTTGTAAGTATATCACAGAACTTACTGCACGGATATACGGACTTATATGATTATATCAGATTGTATGCCAGTTAAATATTAATAAAATAAGTATGTTCATTCAATGAATAATATTATACATGCAAAGCCTCTTTCTCATTATATAATCTGTGTTATTTAATCTGTTATACATACACAGAGCTTCGTATAAACTTGACTTTTATTAAATGTAAATGCATTTGATCATGGAGACCATAAAGGAGAACTCGTCGAGATGTCCCTAAAAGGTTAACATATTTTTATTGAATGGGTATCACCAAAAGTGACGTCACACACGTGTCCAGTGTAAGAAAAAAAAAAAAAAAAAAAAAAAAAAAAAGAGGCGGTGTTATTTGGCTTGGTGCCAGGTTAATTGGTTATGGCCTTGGCTTTAAGGTGCCCGCACGATGGATAGCCAAAGCAGTGAAGCTGTTAGTGCTATTGCTGCTGCTGTTTCCGCCGCGCCGCGGTACCGAGTGAACGACCGCGCGTGAGAGAATCTCTTTCTTTCGCGAGAGACGCGCTTACCTCCTGCCGTAGTATACGTCTGTCTGAATCTTCTTGTACAATCTTACTATAATATGTAATAATAATAATAATAACGGCATTCGAGATTTTTTTTTTCAATATTATTATTGTCATTCCTAAGAGTAAAAAATAAATGATTAAGCAAATTTGTACCTTTTCCAAAATGTTACAATGTGATGGACTTCTTATTAATAAAATATAAATTAATGAACATGTTTTTTCCCCTCTCTACTATCACACGATATAATTTCGTGATATTAAATTACTTCCTTTTTTCTCATCAAACTATTAAAATTTCAACTTGTTTTACCACAAGTAAGTGATCTTGAACGTGTGGAGAGCCGGTTATATTGAGTTTTATTAAAGTTATTAAAAAATATTTTATAGCGGTGTGTAATCGAAGAAGAAGAAATAAAAGATAATAATATACAAGTCACTAAATATTACTGTACATAACAGCCAAAAAGTACGAATGCCCTTATTACAGGTTATGTATTATAATTATACAAAAGAAAAATATTGCTTTTAGCAATGCAAATTTTAAATAATTTTAGCTTAGTTTTTGGCAGGCAAATAATAATTACACAGATAACAATAACAAGTTTAGCCTTGAACGTGTCTTTTTTTTTTTTTTTTTTTTTTTAATAATAATAATTTGACAACCTGTGTATATTACTGATGATTTTTCGTGAACTGACAATGTTAGAATACTCTGAAAGTTTAATATTATCTGTTCAGTGGTTTAAATTACATTCAATGATGTGTGTAGAGCGTGATATAATATATTGCGTCTTTATGTGTCTCTCAATTGGGGGCTCCATGGGTTATATATAACATAGTTTATCATTTTGTTTCCTTATTGAAGTACTCTTGTAGTATACAGTACTTTATTTCAATTGTACTTTACATTTGTTTACTTAGCATATCACTGATGTCTAGTACATTCATGAAATACATTACAAGTACAAATTTTTGTAAGTTTTTTTTTTTTTTTTTCATAAAATGTCAACTTAATCTGATTTTTAATCAAAATCAAATAATTATTTTGATGTTCTGTGACTGCTATAATTTATTTGCCTAATATTGTGATGTTATGTGTTTCAGTGAGGTGAGAGGACCTTCACAATGCCGCTACCTAAACGTCAGGTAGAGCCAGTACATGTTGCTCGAGGGACCTTGCCTGAAGAGCTAGCAGTACCAAGTGAGCTCGAGGCGGTGACCAATGGTACTCTTGCCAATACAGTGAGACAGCTGTCCAGCCTGAGTAGACATGCTGAGGATCTGTTTGGAGAACTGCAACGTGAAGCTGCATCGTTAGCTTCTAGAGCCTCTTCAGTACAGGCTCGTATTGACAGACTGGCCATGAAAGTGACTCAACTGGACTCCGGTGGAGAGGAGGGTACGCCAGATCTACTCCCACTACATCGACAGCAGCAGCCCCTACGTGAGATTATACATACAGTCTGCATGCCAGACTTTACTACTCTCTCTTTGTTTTGTGCATCAACTTTAGTATTATCTTTACTCACCTTTTTGCATGTTTGCTGTCTTTTTTTATAGTTTACCATTTTTAAAAAAAATACACTTCAGGCATTTTTTTTTAAATCTTTGATTTTTTGCTTGCATGTATTCTTTTCCTTTATTTGCTTGCCTAGAATCAAGTAGCACACTATCTCATCTTAACAATTAACCTCAGACATGACCAAACTTTTTTTTGACTTGATAGATTTTTTTTTGTTATTATTTAATTTTTAGCATAAGTTTGTATTGCCTTTGTGTACCAAATTTCAATCGATTTGACCATCGGTTATGTGGAAAAAATAACTTGGTGAGCATAGGGCGTCCTATATTTTCCATGTTATTTTTTTCCCACATAGCCAATGGACAAATCAATTTAAAATTTGGTACACGTGGTATTAAAGGCAATACAAACTTATGTTAAAAAAAAAAAAAAAAAAAAAGGTGCGTCACGTCTGAGGTTAATCTTTAAAGTGTTAATTTAATTAAATTCATAATTATAGATTCAATAAATAAATTAGAGCATTCTCTAACAACATAAAAACTAATATTTTGTGCAATTCATATTTTCTTACTAATTATTTATCATATAACATCAAATTATAATAAGTAAATAAAAATACCATAATATCAAGTTTGATTTTAACTTCTGCAGTTTCCTCTGTATTTTAAAAAAGAGAGAAAAAAGAAAAGTGCAGCGTTGATATGCAAGTTAAATGATCTATTTCCTATACTACATTCTCAATATGCAATCTTGCTTGTATTTCTAATTTTCTTGCTCTCTTGGCACAATGCTTTTCCACTGGCATGTAGACGTTTAGTGAAGCCAAGTGAGTGCACTGTGTCACAACAAAGTGTGGCAATTCAATGTTCACCTCTCACAATAGTCACATTTGACTTTGCACAGGGCTGCTGGTGTGCTCCTTGCATGGTGTTTAGTACTTATCATGTTATGTACTTGTTGATTAGACTAGATATTTGCTTTATAATTAATATACACTGTAGTGTAGAAATGCAAAATTAAGGTCTGTAATGCAATTGAAGGATAGTCTATGCACTGATGGATTAGACTAAATTTACTAAGCCATTGCATTGCATACACTTTAAATTATTATTATGTATTATTTAAATATTTTTATTATAATGTAGAAAAGGATAGAAAAACCAGCAAGGGCCTTACCACAGTAGAAGTTCTATGGAGAGGTCGAGGTCTTGCATGGCACATAACATTATACTGTGCCATGCAAGACCTCGACCTCTCCATAGAACTTCTACTGTGGTAAGGCCCTTGCTGGTTTTTCTATCCTTTTCTTTATCATTGATCCTAACCGCGATGGTTTTTTCCTTAAATTGATTATTATAATGTAGTGTTATTAATTGAATTTGAAATATATGCTAAATAAAATAGACCTGTTCATATTAAACAATTGGTACTGGGATTAATATTCACTAAACAGCATTTTTCTCCCAGAGGAGTGAAACATTACTAATGTAGCTTTCACAATATATACATAAAATTCTATGCAAGTCCATTATTTTCCATGGTTGGAACAATAAAAATATACATCATTTTATGTAGAATCTTAAATATATTGTAAAAGCTACTTAAGAAATAAAATTTACATTATTTTTTATCATTAAATACATTAAAAAATAACTAAAATTAAATTGACTAAATTGTAAAATGTCATCAAAGAAATTTCATTGTAATTTTATTAAGTCATATAAAACTTATCACTGATTTAGGGATTTTTTTTAATAAGGTTGAAATGAAATATACTTCACTAAAAATATATAGACAGTAAACTCTCGATTTTGTGAAATTGTTGATTTTGTGAAGTTAACTATTGGTCCTGATCAAAAGGATGGAGGCTTTATTAATGTTAAAGCCTTTGGATTTTGTGAAATGACCATTTTCCTGAGTCCTTAGCGATTTCACAAAATTGAGAGTTAACTGTATATTATCCTAAGATAAGTTATAACAGGCAAGGTTTTGAGGCCTCATAGGGAAATCGTTCATGAATAGTACTCATATTTTGTTACTGTTTCAGTATCGCTGCAAGATATGCACTTGAGGAAGGCATTCAAGAGTTCTGTAGTGTTTGACCAGCAAGTGGTGTCCAGAGATACAATGCCCTCGGCAATGTTAGAGCAATATCGACTATGTGACAAGCCTCCTCCATTAGACAAACTCAACCCATACAGGTAAACTCAGTAATCAACTAAGTTTCATTAATGTAATAATACTTTTAAATATTTTAAAGCCACAATTAGAATTTACTTTTTTTTTGCTAAGGACCCTCATCAAGACTTTTTATTTTGTTATTTATTTTTTTTTTTTTCTTTTAACCCAAAGTTTTGATGTACAGTACTCACATTAATACCCTACTAATATTGAATGTAATTTACAGGGATGACGGAAAAGATGGTCTCAAATTCTATACAGATCCTAATTACTTCTTTGATCTTTGGAGACAAGAAATGCTAAAAGACACAGAACGAATGATGCATGATCGAGGAAAGAAAGTAAGTATTAATATACAAAATAACAACCAAATTAAGTTCTACTTACATCAAATAGTAGTCAAATCTTGCAAAATATGGTTAGAATGGTGTTCTTTTTAAGTAAGTCTTGTAAATATAACATGCATGATCATTCTACCTAGGCAACTGTAGTGGGAAATTTATGCAAGGAAAGAACCAATATCAACTTTAGTAGGAAATTTTACTCAAATTTAGTTTGGTGTTCTAAGTTGCAAACAGCAAAGCCGTGTAACTAACATTTAGATGCTATAAATTAGGTAACAGGTTTCAGATACATATCAATCTTCTCATGTCAAAATGAAACTTCTACACTTTACAAATTTCCAAAAAATGAACAATATACACTTTACAAAGTCGCGGCTACCTTGAGCATCTGCTATATAAAACAGTTGCGAGATGCTCCAGGTAGCTGCAACTTTGTAAAGTTTAGATCGTTCATTTTTGGAAATTTGTAAAGTGTGGATGCTTCATTTTGACGCAAGAAGATGAATATGCCATCAGGTGACACAAGGTTCACAGTTCTGTAACAAACAAACCCCTTTTTAAATAGCACGGTGGCCTTGAAAAGTTTTCATCGTCGTAAGTGGTTTATTACAGCGCTGTGAATCTCTCATGAAACTTCTTTTATGCTGTATATCATCAAAGGGAAGGGTAGGAAAACCAACAAGTTACCATGATATTAATAAGGTCCGCAGCTAGGTGAAGATCTTGATGGCACAATTAACACAAATATTTACAATGATTAAGGCATTATGAGGGCAAAAACCATCTTCTCTAGTTGCTTACTTCTACTACGCAACTGAAGAAGAGGGCTGTCACTCTCAAAACGTCATAATCAATGTAAATATTTGTGTTAACTGTGCCATCAAGATCTTCACTTAGATATGGACCTCACTGTGGTAAGGCACTTGTTGGTTTTCCTATCCTTTCCTTTGATAATATATTCAAACCAAAATGGTTATTACTATCTAAACAATTAATAATTCTTTTATGCTATATTAACCTTTCATCTTTTAAATGATTTTTAAGTAAAATTTGCATAACATTAAGTTTTTGTGAAAATTGAGCTAAAAGATATAACAGTGTAATCCAGCACTACTGTAAATTATGTGAATATTTTTCATAAGTTCATATGCTTAAAAAATAATTTTATCAGCTAAAAAAAAAAAAACAAACAAACAAACAAACATGAATTCTACCATATATGTATATATGCTGGCTTTCTCTTTTAAAAAGCGAAAAGAAAATAATAATAATAATAGTCCAATAATTGTTAAATTATAGCCTATTATCAAGAATTGACTAAAAAAAAAAAACTGTAAATATAATATTTTTAATAAAAAACTGTAAATATAATATTTTTAATATAACCAGTATTTTCAGTAGGTAAATATTGTATGATAAAACATATTGCAACAAACTGATGCTGTGTTTCTCTTATAGCAGCAAATGTTTGTGCAGCCATTTCTCTGGGAGGCAAGTGTTTGAGTGTCAATGTGTCTGAGCTAACAGAATCATTTTAATGTCCTGCTCTAACACTCCTGCTAGGCACTCTTATTTGTCAATTGCTAACATTCATTGTCGTTGTTGTTGTTGTTTACCCTCTGCCAGTCATCAAAACCCAACATTTGGTACATTAACAGAGGCACTTCTTCTACTTCTTCTGTTTACCTCTGTGTTGACAGATTTAGCTAAATCAATAAACAATCTAAAAGTATATAATGGCTATATGAACCAAAATGAAAAGGGAAAAGAAAACAAAATTAAATTAGAAATTTTTAATTGTACAAATGATACTATTTTTTATGGATATTGTTCAGAATGTCTATCAGAAAGTAGAATGTTATGCAGTAAATTGTTATTTGTTTTTGCTAATCTGTTGTGTATTAAGTGTAAACATAATTTCCTTACCAAGTTCTTACAAAAATACAAAGTGTTCACACAAATCCTAATTCAAAAATACATATATTTTTGTTCCACCTATTTTTACTATTCTTAGTTGAAAATCCTTGGCTATAAGTGCTTTAAAATAGTGCTAATTTAGAATTATTTAAGCATAATAATAATAATACCTTATATTTAAATAAAACCATAATTCTGACCATAGAATTTATTAATTTCAAATCAAAGGAAAGAAATTAGTTCAAAAATTCCAGCATGTTATACTCAAAATTAAATTTGCATAATGTAATTTTCCATTTAACGTGCTGTAATTGTTAATATTTTTACTTTCTTTGATTTACAATTTAAACTGCATCCCCCCCTCTCAGTAATACTCAGTGAAATTATCAAGTTTTCCCAACTTGCAGTAGAAAAATAAAACAATAACTTACCACCTCAAAGTGTTTTGCATGATTTTTTTTCCTAATACAAAACCGTGTTTTGTGTTTTGAAACAACAAATATATATATATATTTTTAAATCATTGGAAAAGTATTTGAATATAGAAAAATCAGGCAAGACCCTTGATTATCCACTTGGTTTATTGAAGCTTGTGCAGTGATTTGACTAATGATTTTATGCTGCTCGTGGCATGTGCTGATTGTGTGTGCGTTTTTGCAGCCTCACAGACCACGTGGTGCAGAGGGTGGGGGAAGACATAAGAAACGTGTAAGACAGCCACATAATACAAGAGAGAGACAGAGACAGATTGCAGTAGGTCACGGAGAATATATCATGCCTGATGCAAACCCGTATCGCTCACCTAAGGTAAGACACTCGTTCATAAACAACATTTCACATCACAAATCGTGTGTATTTTTTTGAACTAAATTAATTTTATTTGCCTCTAATATTGTAGATTACTTGTTTGTTTTGTTTTTGTACCACAACCTACAGATTTGTTACAAAATGTTGCTTTATTTACAGTTATATGATGAAGACATTGACAACAGGCCGCCAAGGCCTAACAGCATTGAGCTGAGATCAAATTACGGCGAAGATGGTCGTGGACAAGGAATGACCAGCCCTAGACACTCCCACATGCAAGATCAGGGACATTATGGGTGAGTGAAATTGATAATGTGTATATTTTTAAATAAAAAGACACCAAATAAATCAAATAAAAATTAATTAAATAAATGTAAATAAAAGGACATCAAAATCCTAATCTTAACAAGTGGGTACCACCAAAATATGTTATCATGGTATGTTTGCATATGTAGTGTTAAAATATAACTACTAAATTACTTAAAAATTAGTCAATTATTGTGTGCTCGTAATTATATATTGCAAAGAAAAGGCAGGTGTTTGAATGTGTTGATAATTTTTATTAAGCACTAAATGTGGTCATTTGTTCCCCTAGAAGAGGACATTATGCATCAGGCTATGACGAAGCTGCAGCGATGTACCTCCAGCAACAACAACAGCAGTCTCACTATGCTCGTGGCATGGCAGCAGGTGATGCCTACCACAGCCCACATGGCATGGCAGGCCGCACGTCCATGTCTTCTCGAGCCGGCTCAGTTCCCATGGGCCCTGGTACCCCAGGACAAAGACCATCGCAGCCTCCACCTGCACCTCCAAGTTCCAATAATTCCAATACCAGGTCAGTTTACCACATAGATAGTGTAGGGAAATTCAAGAATGGGGGATTTAAGCTAACAGGAGCACTTTCTGTAACAGAAAATAATTTTTAACTTTAACTTGAACCAAGGAAAACTTGACTTTAAGGTAAAATATTTGATAGGAAAATCAAATCTAATAATAATCAATGAAGCCAAAATAAATAATTATAGTGTACTACCTGTTCACATTAATTAGATAATAAACTTGCGTTTGATTTAGAATATTTTGTTTTATTTTCAGCACTTTTTTTTTTTTTTTTTTTAGTCAAGTATTGCAGTTTAGTTTTTCTATTTTATATTATTTAAAAGTGATTTAGTTAGTAGTAATATACTACACTAGTTAAAACTAGATAAGTGAGTAATTAACGAATAATATTAAAATGCATGTTCACTTTCAGCACTCCGACTACATTATCAGCCACAGGCACTCCTACGCGAGGTCGTAGCATGAGTGCTACGAGGGACACTCTGCCACCTCCTCCCCCTCCACCCAATGATATGACAAGTCCTCCAGCAAGCAATGGACCTCTGCCACCACACCTGCGCAGTCACACAAATAGTCCTCACCATGCAACGCCGCCACGTCTAGCATCGCCACCTCCTCACCACTACCCTGAGCCTCATGATCTTCCCCCGCCTCCCCCCGCACCTGAGGATGAACTTCCTGCCGCACCATCTCCTCCACCTCCCCCCACTCCACCCCAAGCCGCACCTCCTCCCCCTCCCCCACCTCCTCCACCCCCGGCAGGCTTGTCTAATGGCCCATTAGCACCACCACCCATGATGAATGGAGATATTGGCAAGGCCATTCTCAAGTCACCACCCACCAAGAAAGCAGGGCCAGCTGCTCCACCCCCAGTAGACCCAAGATCAGATTTGCTGAAGGCCATCAGAGATGGT
Source organism: Ecdyonurus torrentis (assembly GCA_949318235.1). NCBI lineage: Eukaryota > Metazoa > Arthropoda > Insecta > Ephemeroptera > Heptageniidae > Ecdyonurus > Ecdyonurus torrentis. The sequence continues at coordinate 16,195,746 of OX439132.1, read as the reverse complement.
AAGTAGTCTATTGCTTTGAGTACATATTGACTATTGCATGCATTTATATTTTTCTTTTAGTTTAAACTTGAATTACTTTCAAGGAAGAAAAATGCTAAAATGTAACATAAAAAAAAAAAAAAAAAAAAAAAAGCACTTAACCTTGCTCGTGATCACTGATCAGTGTGGTGACCCTAATGTTACAATAATTTCATTATCAGGTATCAAGTTGCGCAAGGTGGAGAAGAGTGAACAGAAGGAAGTGGAACGCTCGAATGCTCTGCACGATGTTGCCTCAATTCTTGCTCGCCGCGTAGCCGTCGAATTCTCAGACTCTGAATCTGGTTCAGACTCGGAGTGCGACAGTGAAGGGTGGGAGGAAGAGCAAGCTGCCGCCGCTGCTGCAGCTGCCACTTAGGTGTCAAAGTAGGAACCACCTCTTGCCACTCTCAACTTGACACATTCAAAACAAGTAGAACATCATAGACTTCTTTTATTTTTGCATACATAGATTCTGCTTTGTAGTAGTAGTAGTAAAAGATTCAATAACTTCAAAATGTTTTTGCCCATTAAAAAACAAACATTGCCTACTTGAATGTGTTTAGTTGAGAGAGAATTATATCTACAGAGAGAAGTCTCCGCTGCTGATTAGCTAAACATCCACCATGTACCTGCTGAAAACAGTGGAAATTAAAATAATTTGATGCCAAAAAAAAAAAAAAAGAAAAAAAATAATAAAGAACAAAATCGAAAAAAAAAAAATCTTTACAAAAATTAGTGTAATATGCATTGATTTTTTTTTTTTTTTTTTGAAAAAATGCATTATTAAGAAATGCTAAATAACCATGGATGTTTATTTTTTCCGTGACGTTAGTGCATTTGGAGTGTTATATATAAATATGTAAAGCAGCGGTGTTGTCTTCACAAGCACAACTCTGCACAAATTTGAAAATAGGCCGAAGCCTGTAACGCAGTGTATATTTTGTATAATGTGCTGTGGTATATCGAAGGACCTCTATAACTACTATCTCGTAATATAATAATAATATTAATGATAATATATTTTCCCTCTCTTTAATAAATCAACGCTCAAAGTATAACTAGTGGTGGTGATTACATGTAATTAAATGAAATCCAAAAAGAAAAAGCATTTAAATGTAATAATGCTGCAATATGTATATGTATAAATATGATAAATAATGTATAAAATGAAATATTCTGATTTTTTTTTGTTTGTTATTGCTTATTTATTTTTTACTTTTTTATTATTGCTTGCATATAATCATCACTTTTTTTTTAATTATTATTATTATTTCTTTAATAATATTATAAATATTGTTACTCATCTTTATTATTGTAAATTTTTTAAGAGGCCTCCTAAAAAAATACGCAGCATACAGTTTTACTAAAATTAAAATTTGGTTGTTTAAGATTTTATAAAAAACAAACATGAATTTTCCATTTAAGAGTGCTTTCTTAAAAATACCAATCAAGTTTACCCGCCTAACAGAATTAATTACTATTTAAATAATGTGAAAAGTTGTTTAAAAAAAAGAATACTACAATTTTGTAACTTTCGTGGTTGATAATTATAAAAAAGTAAGAATATTTCAACTTTTTTCATGCCCATTATATTGGAAAAATAAAATAAAAGTTGTTTGAAAGAAAAAAAAAAAATAAAATAAAATAAAACTTAGAATATTAAATATTAATGGAACATTATTGTGTAGTGAATGCAAGATTTTTTGACGTTTCTCAAAAAAACAAAGATTCCCTACTATACCTTTAAGTAACCAACAAAGTAAACCCATATTGGTTCAATTATATATCTTCATACATAATTGTTCCAAGATTATAAATAATAGCTGTGAATGAAACTGTGTATTGTGTGTGCATGCATTATAAATAAATAAATATAAATACAATTTGCTATTCATATTATAATAATTGGATGGAAACTACATTACAGTAGATATTATATAATATAATAATAAAAAAAATTAATAAATTAAAATTTGAAAGTATGTTTGATTCTTTTTTTGTTTATATACAAAATTATTATAATTAATTATTTTTAATTTACATTAAAAAAATATTTATACTTTAAATATATTTTTTATTTTTTTTAAAACATCATACAAAAACTAACACAAAAATTTATGACTTAACAACAAAACAGAAAATAACATTTTATTAGGATCAAAGATAAGACAATGGCACTAAATTTATGATGTACGCGTGATTGTAATCATTTAAATTCAGCTCAAGTTTTTTTTTTTTTTTTTTTTTTTTTTTTTTTAAGAATAACTGCAAATTTAGAATTAAATTTGTTTTACACAAAATTATCACAAGTGTGTATAGCGCAGGTAAAAGTTTGATAAATAGTTTTGCCTTTATAATATTTATGTACTTTTGACCTTTTTTATTATAGAATGTAATCAATTATAGGACCTATAAATCCTATAATGATACCTCAGTTAAGTTTAATAAGCAATAGGATTTTTTTCTCAAATTAAAAAAAAAAAAAAAAAAAAAAAAGCTTTTGATCTATTTGTTAATATTTTAAATCTGTGCCAAAAATGATTGTGAGAGTGAAATCTAACAAAAAATAAATTCTCAAAGCATCAATTTATTCACTACACTACAGCAAAAAAAAAAAAAAAAAAAAAAAAATGCAAATTGCCTAAAGAGTAATGAAGGAGCTTTGCAGATTTATCTTTTCCAATTTATGAGATCGGAGCCTATTTACTTATGTCGCAAACAAATGCAAAAATTGTTATAAGAACTCGCCTTTTCTTTGACATATGCAGATCAAATTTTCAAAATAAAAATTCTTAAATTTTTTTACTTAAATTTAAACCTAAAATAATAATAATAATAAAACGCTTACCAGCAACGTATTATTATTAAAAGAAATCATACATTTATAAATGCAATAACCATATTGTATGATTTAACATTACTTTTACATTGACTTCTGTCATTAATCCACAGAAAATAAAAGCATCTAAATAATAATAATATAACGACTACTTACAGACATTTAAAATGCAAACACAAATTAAGTTTAATCAATACAATATTAGCACAAATTAAATACAAATTAAGTTTAATCAATACAATATTAGCATTTTTTTTTATTATTATTTTTTTTACTAAGATATTCATTTCATATATAAAACAAAATTCTATAAGCGAATAAATACATGGCCATCATAAACGATTACGATTATATGGATTGTTTATTTATAAACAAAATAAACTTTAATTATAAAATTCAAAATATAAAATATTTGATCAAAATTTGTCAAAACTTAAGTTTTTATAACAATAATGATATTAATAAGCAATGATGTATTGAGTGAAAATCAGACATACTTGATTTAACTCAAGGTGTAATACCTAGGGTAGTCATATTTTTCACCACACATTGCAAGCCCGGTTTTGAGAGAGTGCTAAATAAATAGAAGCTGAGTAAATATTACGGGCGCAGGCTGAATAAATATTCATGTGTTAACAAAATTATAATTGATAAATAGTCAAGACTTTATAACGTAAGACCAAAACTACACATGATTTCTATTTTAATTAAGTACGTTTATATTTTATCATGTAAAACCTCTATAGAACGTCAATTAATTAAGTTCCACGATTCCACGGTAACTATCGCGATGACTAAGAAAAAATAAAATAAAAATTTAATGAACCTTAATAATTAAAATATATAGTTAAATAAAGTAAGTGTACGAGATGGCTTGAACGATAATAATATGATAATGTGTTTTTTATGAAGTGGTAATTCTTTAGACACGAGTTATCTAAAGTTTCTCGACGAGCTGTAACGCCACGGCTGCCTCACTATTTTCTGCTACCACCTGTACCTCAAAGTTCCAGGGTTGGGATTCTCCAGAAGCGAGAGCGAGGTATACGATTACCTCCACTACGTACAGCACGGCAGTTGTCAGGAAAATTATTTGCCATTGGCCTAGACTTTGCTGAAACACAACGTGGAGGGGGGCGAAATTAAAAAAAAAAAAAAAAAAAAAAAAATCATCGTCAACTAACAAACAAATTCAATATTTATTTATTCAACCGTGGTGTTAATCTCAAGCATGCGTCAGAAAAATAAATTTCTGTTTTGTATTTTTCAAATAGAGTAATGATTCTTTGTTCAAATCAGGAAATAACGTTGAATTAATTGTTGCTATCGTTTGTATTATATTATATTACGTATATATTTATTGTGTATTTTATAAAATTAAAAATTTTATTCAAAATAAATCACTTACATTGCCGTGCGTCAGTTCACCAACAAACACGGGTACCAGGAAGCCGGGAATTGTAGCTGCCGTGTTAGTGATTGCCATCAGGGTTCCTGCGTGCAAAGAAGTATAAGAATTCGTCAGTCCATGTCGCAATTTGCATTTTGGTTTGTCATTTTTAATTAAATTACGTCCGGTATAATTAACATAATACAAAAGCAATATATTTATAATATTACATTTATTTTTGTTTTGATACATACAGTATAATATGCATGTGATGCAGTTTTTTTATATATACGAAAAAAGTAGTGAATTTACAGCATATGCATATACCTACGCACTACATTGATATAATCCACATATTATAATTTCTTGCAAAGTTGTTATTTTAGAAATGATTCGCACTGTTAAAGAGCAGTTAATAAATGATATTCATTTTTAGTTATTATTGATCCATCGGTATGATGTAATATTCAATATAATTTGCCTACCTGCAAAGTTTGAAGCGATGTCGATGTGGTTTGAGAGAAATCCGGAGAACATGCCGGCGATGGCAGTGATTCCAAGGGTCATGAGTGCCACAGCCCACGTGCGGTCACACCCGGCCAGGCATACTCCCACTAGACACAATCCAGGCACCACCGAAGCTGGCAAATCAAGTATAACTTTAATTTTAAAAAATACTACCCCTTTTTATGTATCTAAAAAGTAAAAAATTCATTATATTTTTTATTGCAATTTTTTAACATTAACCAATTTTAGTATTATTATATAATGCACTATATTTGTGCTATAAATATAGCAAAAGATAAAAAGTAAAAAAGACGAGTTAAAAGTAGGAATTTTCCTTCTTTACCAATTGCAGTTGCGAGCTTGCGCACCGCGGTGGTTGAGAGCAGATCACGAGATCGTGCCCAGTCAAGACGATTGCTGAGCACCAAGCTGAAGAACCACATGGTGAGGAAGGGCAGTGCGGACAGACCAGCGTTCTGTAACAATTAATTATTAGCACTGCGCTAACTCAGTGTTGTCTTATTTAAGTCTTACCTGCTGAATGTCGAACCTGAGAACCTGCTTCATGTACGAGGGCAGTTCTATCAGTAGCATATACCATCCAAAATTGCTGCATACATGAGCCACCAGGATTGCGAGAAATGGTCCCGAAGTTAGCACTGCACGCCATGGTACCTTTGCAACCTGTTAAGTCAGAAAGACAATTAAACAAAATTACTGCTTCATTTTGACCTATGGAATTCTAAAACTATATACTGTCACCCCCGTTGATTATTATTGTTTAATTATATATTATAATTATAACAATAATAATTCCTCTATAATTATAAAATTACCTTGTGTTTCTTAAGCGGCGACGAGTTGCCCGTGGTACCACCGAGCGCTGAGACTATCATGTCACGTTCGTCCTCTGAGATAAAAGGATGAGACTCGGGAGAATCAAACACAAGCAGCGGCCACATAATACACCATACGATAGACAGACCGCCCATGCCGTAAAATACAGCTTCCCAACCTAGCGTACCCGCAACCACCTGAGCAAAAAGAATTCAGTTGAAATTTCAAGCTTAAAATTAAAAAAAAAAAAAACTTACTCCTGATGTAGGCAGGCTGACTACAGTCCCCAAAGCAGTACCTGAAGAGGGAGAACGAATTATAATATTTAAAATTAATGAACAAAGCTAAGCAATATAATATTACACGCTGATTCGAGAAACTTTTATTATTATATATATGATTAGATAGTTGAGAAATTGTTAAATTATGATTTTACCTGCATAAATAATTGATGACATACGGCTTCGTTCAACTGGTGGTGTCCATTTGGCAATTAAAACGTGCATAGCTGGAAACGTGACACCCTGAAAAAAAAAGTTGTTGTTATTTAATTTTACATTATACAAAAGTTTTTGTTGTTATTTTATTTGCATGATAAATATTTACTAACAAAATAATATAAGCATATTGTATTATATATATTAGCGCAATAATGACGTCTAAAAAATCTGCAAAGGCAAAAAAAAAAAAAAAATAAAATAATAATAATAATAAATAAAAGGCTAATAATAAATTATGTTTTCGAATTCTTACACATGTTGGCGTGTGTATCGGATAAAATGAAATATTATACGCTGTGGCCCACACAAATGAAAATAGAACAATCTGACACTTTTAGCTTTTTATTTTATTTCCTTCTTTTGTTTTCTTTTTCCTCCACGTTAAAATTCAGTAAATTTTTTAATTGAATTTTTTTAGTTTTTTCTTTAGCATGTATAATAGTGAATAAATATATAAATCAATAAATTTACCGCTCCGAGCCCTTCCAGAAGCCTGGCTGCAATAAGTGCACCATACCCCATCTTTGCAGCTATAGGGGTGAGTAATGTGCAAATTGCGTTGATGACAACAGCACCCCAGAAAACCCATCGTGCACTAAACATCTCTGCTACTCGACCTCCTGGCATTTGCGTAATCAGGTATCCCCAGAAGTACGAACCAAGAACTAGACCTTGTACTCGTTCACTCCATTCAAACGGTCCATCCTGTGAATCAATTTTTGAAGTCAATTCAGGAAGAAATTTCATTGATAAAAACACAATTTAGTGCAGAAGAAGTATTACCTCAAATCCACCTGATCCACCAGTATTAGCGTCCTCGGGATAACTGCAGCTTTGTTCTGGCAATGAAGTGGTGTTGAGAGCATCTGAGGATAGGTGTTGCTGCAGCGCCTTGTTGCTCACCATCGCGACAATACACACGCTCAGGTTTACCTTTAGGCCGTACACAATGGCCATGCCCATCGAGCCCAGCACGGCAAACACGTAACGCGCAGGCATCCATCCTGGCCATAATAGCATTAAATATAATATTATATAAAAACATATTATTGTTATATCTAATTTTACCATTTCAAGCAAAAACCATAGAGCATAATAATATGAATAAATACTATAAAGTAGCAACAGTTACATTCGTACGGAGACTTTAATTAACGTATATTTGCTCCATAAAAAAATACATGGCATTTCCATAAGACAATAAAATAAACATTTAAATCACAATTTGTACAAATATCATAAATTTGCATTTTTTTTTTTATATATAATGCAACAAAAATCGAAGTGTGCGCTCCTCAAAAGTTTTTATATTGATTTGAACATTGCAGTTATTAAAATGCAAAATTAAAGTTGATGATTTCTAAACAATTTTAATATCATAATCAAGACATTTAAGTTTAATTTTTAATGGTGCGCTTGAATTCTCTTGGCGTATAAAATAAAAAATCTTTAAGAGATGTGCGTTGAGTCGAGAGCATGCAGCACCAAAATGATCTCTAAAGTTTGAGTGATGCGATTTAAAAATAAATTTATTTCTTCATAACTCAAACCTGGAACCTATTGCCAAAAACAATAAATTGGGTATTTTTTGTAAAAAAAAATATATAAAAACAAAATCATTTGGCGGAGTATATATATATGCAGTGAATTTATTTATTTATTATTATTATTATTTTTTTTATTTCGTGGAAAAAGAAATAACATTTATGTCTGATGCATGATGCAATATTTTGGCGTATAACTGAATCAAAAGAGAAGTACGTTATTATACTAAGTAAATATTATTTTATAGAAAAAACTTGAGATCAAAACGTGATGCTGACAGAAAAATGGAGCAAAAAGGTATTGCATGAGAGAAAGATTACGCGAGTTAATAAAATATTTTTCTTCAATGCAGCCGCCTAAGCTATTTTTAATCCTTATAACAAGTATTTTAAAAACTCTCCCGCTCTTTGCTCTCATTTGCTGTAAAACGCAAATAAATTTATAAAGTACAACCCTCTGTAATGTTTGGGGTTTCTTTGAGTCTGCGCAACATATACTTCTTCATTCAAAAAAACACACAGGGTGTATGAGAGCAAAAGGGCAAATGAAAGTCAAACTTTGGAAATGCCGGTTCAACTTTTAACCTGCTTATTTAAATGTTTCAATTTATTATTTTGGTACACGCACTTATGCATTTTTTGGCATCATATACCAATAATGCATTATTTTTATTAAAAGCAACATAAACTTAGAAATTAGGACAAAAACAAATGTGATGAAAAGAAAATAACTTGTTACATGCAATTTTTTCTCCATAGTTCCCTATGATTTATTGTTATTTGAAATATAGTTTAACTTTCAAAATAACAGATTGAAATTTCTTTGCAATGACTGCAGAAAACCACCCGCGAAATTGCACGGTAATTTATTGTATTGTATATAACGTAAATTATAAGTAATGGTTATAAGTTTTAATGGTAATTCGATACAACAAAAAAAAAAAAAAAAAAAAAAAAATCTTAGGTTTAATTTCTTAGATATTTGTAAGTATTGTTTTTTTTTAAAGCAAATTTACTTATACAGTATAATAAATATATGTTGAAAAATAAATAAGAATAAATATCCATTATTTTTATGGAAAAATTAAAAAATTCAAATGAGATTCAAATATAATAAGGATATAGTTATTGTTACCTGGGAAACTGCATCTTGAATTTATTTGGTCCATGAGGTTGTCCTGTCAAGGTGACTCTGAACAACTCGTGCCTATATGAGCGTATGATGCGAGAGTCGAGAGAACACGACTTTCGCGAGAGTGCAAAGTTAGCGAGCGTCTGCGCGTGTAGCCGCAGTTAGCCACCTCTCCACGTTCATGATCTGTCTCACACACACTTCACAACAATTAGCATGTATCATGTCTTACTGCACGTATATACTAATATAATGTACATATATACAGGTCACACAACACTATCAATATTCTGTACAATAAAATGTGATTGAGGTTAGAAACTACATACAAACAATCTAATTGTATAAATTACATAAATTATCAATTTATTGCATCATTTATCGTCATGACGTAATTATTTCCGCGTATAAGAAAATTTTATTTTTTCTCGAACGCTTTTTAAAGTAAATCCCTTACCGGCCTTACCACTTATATATAGTGTTAGCAATATATTATAATAAGCTGCTCAATTACAAAATAGCTAATTTTCTTCAGTAGATTCGAATAATGCCTAGGACATTTACTGTAAAAATAATGGTAAAAACTGATACTATACACACCTAGAAGAAGCGTGTAAGGTTACGTTACAGTTTTTTTCTTCTTTTTTTGTTGTATAGAAATATACTAAATAAATCAATAAAAAATATTAAATTTTTCTCCATGACTTGAGTATTCATATATGGAACAATAGTATTTGCATTGTACAAATAATTTAATAGCATGAAGTCTCATTGGTTTTAAAAACGCAGAGATGGCATGAAATCAAATTTATTGCCTCCAATGTAAATACATAATTTGTACAGGAAAATTCTCATTCCATAATTTGTGCAATTTTTGTTACTAAAAAAAAAAAAAAAAAAAAAAAAAAAAAAAAAAAAGCAAGAATTCTCAATCCGCATTTCTTAGAAGGGTAGAAAATCAGATAGAGATCCGCGCATTTAAAACCGTATTTTTTACCACTGCACAGCTGCGGGCCTCTATTTGTAAGTCTTTCAGGATCAATCGCTTTCCATTTTCTTTGGGACCTTCTTCTTACAGGAATGAAGGATGGAAAACAATAAAACATGATCCATTCAACTTCAAGCAAATAAGTTGAATCGTTTCGACGGATCTCGCATGAACACTTTCCGGTTTTAAATTATATATAAATATCTTTATATATAACCTGAATCAATTCATACTACAGCCACCTAAAAATAAAAATTTATTTTTACTAAAACACTACATATTCGTGCACGGATTATAAATTGTATAATTATAAATAAAATCAGTCAGAAAATTAAAACAATCGCAACCCATTCACTATAACCTTTTTTTATTATTATTAATTTCAATTAAAAATAATAATAAAATAAAAATTATGACGGACGTGTGTGCAGTAGAAAGTGTGCAGGATGAATTTTTGACATAATACACGTACTGTACAGTACTCACTTGTCAGTACATTAATTTCAAAAATAATATTAGAAAATGTACGTGGAGTGATATAAATATATAGTATGGATACGGAGGAAACGTGACTTTCTTGATTTCGACTTTATTAAATTACTAATTTTTTTATTGTGAAGGTCAGGGATGTAAACTTTTTCAATGAAACATGTTTAAAATAAAATCCAAACATATAAAAGGGATGTTTATCATTTCATCCATCTCTGCACTCACTTCCGAACATCACAAACGAAACTTTAAACAATGTTTTTGACGTCGCGTCACAACATACAGTAACGATTAGAAAGGTCAGGGAGAAATTTTACCATATTGTCTCCACATGTTTCAAGCCGAGACGGCCACCACCTGCAAAAATGAGGAATGGGGGGTGGTATATCATTTCTTTTTATCTTGGACTCACTTCCGTGCATCGTAATCTTGATAATGGAAGATAATGTTGAGAAAGGTCAGCGAGTAGATTTTTGGCATTCAATTAGACAGAGAGAGAAAAAAAAAGATAGAGAGAGAGAGAGAGAGAGAGAGAGAGAGAGAGAGAGAGAGAGAGAGAGAGAGAGAGAGAGAGAGAGAGAGAGATGGTACATAGAGAAGATGTAATTTTTACCATGCAGTTCTGTGACAATACTTTGTCATATTTGTAGCATAATATATTATATTTTGTCTATTGAGGAAGGTCAAGAAGTTGTAGTAGTTTTTATTATTATTTTTAGTAATTAAACTGCCAAAAAAGTGGGAGTTTGTCATTTTCGTTGCTTTTTACATTGGTGTTAAAACTTACAATTAGTGCTCTAGTACTACATGCCTTACAGCCAATTGGAAACTCTTATTTACCTATGTAATAAGACTTACATTTATATAGATGTCATATTATTGTGCATTTTTCTTGTCAAATTGAAATTTATACGAAACTAAAACACGAACGTTAACATAAAAACAAACCTTTTTTTAACTATGCCTGCATGTTAACAGTAATTGTGAGTTTATTTATTAATTATCAAATAACATGAGACATAATTAGTCATTATGGCGGTGTACAAAAGTATCACATATAAAATAAAATAGATGGATATTTCATGAAATAAAAATATATCATATATTTAATTAATATTTATTTTTGAATATAACTTCTTGGCAGCAACATCAAAAATTGTATATTTACAAAGATAGGAATGCATAAAACAGAGACAAACAAAAAAAAAAAAAAATGATTGCATTGCGTTGTAATACCTACGACTAGACTGGAAGTACTACATATTATATGATATAATGTAAACATTTATTCAGCGGGGAAAAATAAAAATAATATTGATAACAAGGTCTGGGTTAAACAATACCATTATCTTATACTTTAACATCACTGCTTTCATCCAGGTGACAAAAGATTTCAGTGCATCTTAACAGTTTTATTTGATTTACACTTTTGTTTTTCAAGGAGGTGATATTACCAAATCAATCTAACTTCAAAACTTATATTGTGAAACATTATTATTATTATTTATTTATTTTTAATAATTTTTTTTTACCCCAATAAATATACTCTATCAATGTGCAATATACATATTACAAAATTTTAGTTCCTAAAAACTGGCGTATATTTCACATACAGCAAAAGGTACACTTCATCGCCCTAAATTTTATTGAATTGCTGGTATAAAATGTTGTTTCTATTTCAGTTTTTTTTTTTTTTTTTTTTAATTTTTTATTATTATTATTATTATTTATTAATGGCACGTACTGTACTGTATACGTGTTTATCATATAATAAAAAATTAACTACATAAAATTTTCCGGTCGTGATTATTAGAGACGAAACAACTAAACTAATAATTTTTTATTGCTACGTTTTTTTTATTATTATATTGAGCGTAGCTTTTATTTTCAAAAGGACGGAAATTTAAGTTAGCTTTAGCTTTGAGCATTATTTGCACATTTAATAGGGTATATTTATTTATTTAAAATCATAACATTTAACACTACCATACTGTCTCACATATTATATAATAAAAGAAAATAGAAAACATAAGGAAAATATACGTTATACGAGTATAGTCATAAAGATAGATTCATTTGTAGCACCTCTAAAACTTAAAATCTTTTCATTTTAAGTACACATTATGACATATAATGTAAAATAAATATTGATTTAATACAAGTATTTTTTAAGGATATATCCATACATACATACAAATAAATAATAAATTCAAAATTAAACAAATACTGCATTTTTATATTTTGTATCAGATTGATCGAATATTCTAAATTATTAAAAAAAAAATCTTCCATGAGGAAACTTAAATAAATAATAATAAATGAAAATTATTATACAGTATAATATAATTCAAGCAATATGTTTAAAGTTATCACAAAAAGCACTGATTCATATATAAACAAAGAAACAAAAACAATAAACATATTCATAATTATACTATAAAATTTGTTCTCAAATATATGAATTAATAATACGTCTATTTTTTTTTCCCAGGAAATACTTTAAACCTACAAAAAACAATTAAAATTTAAAATATTATATAATCAATTTTTAGGATTTTATAACTGCATTTATGTAGTTAAAAAACATAATTTTTGCGATGAAGGGAAATTAATATGCAATTGTTTTTGTGTTTAATAAACAAATAAAAAAAATATAATAAATAAAAAATTAAAGTTTAACAAAAATACGTGTTTTTTTTATTTTTATGTCGAGTACGTGATTAAAAAAATCATAAATAGAAAGGAAAATAATAATTTGTCTTGCCTCGTATCAGATAATATGACACGTTATGTCTGTGTATTTAAATAATATTGATTGTATTTTTACTACGTTACCGCAGTAATATTTATACATTTTAAATCACGTTAAAATAAAAAGTAATACAGTATACCTAACAGCCTTTTTTTATATATATTTTAAAAATATAATAATTAATAGTTTGTAAGTTTGAATTTAATATTAATAACACTTAAATTTATATTATAACAATACTATATATAAAATAACATTATGTCTGTTTAATAAAATTATTATAATTGTATACCAATTATAGTATAATTAGTATATACTGTAAAACAAAAATTAAATTATAACAGATAATGTATTCTAATTTTATTTTTTTCCTATTAATAGTTATTATTATAAAGAATACACAGCCTATTAAAAAAACAGGAAAAGGGTTTCAATTTTTTTGAGCTTTGCTACAAATTTTAAATTATTTACATCATAATTTACAGTGACAAACTACAATAAAAAATAATTTATGGGACTTTTTTTTTTTTTTTTTTTTTTTTTTTTTTTGAAGTTATCAAACTGAATTTTTACTTTGCGGTTCTTAGGATGGACAGCTATAATTAAAAGTTAATTCATTTTTCTATGTTGTTGATATAGAAAAAATGTATATATATATATATTTTTATTATTGCAGTCAATCCTTAATATCACAACGAACGAACAAACAAACAAACTTTACAATAAATCATACAGCTTGACACAGCCATGTAACAAATATAACTAAAAAAAAAAAAAAAAATTATATCAGGCATGTTTAGGGGTCAAAATAATTTGGAGTGTTGCGAGTTGAAAAATACGATTATATATACACAAAGATCAATTAGAGTAGGAGTAATAATTGTACCAGCATAGGTGGCTTGGATTTAAAAAAAGGGAGGTTATTAGGATATTAGGGTATGTTAATCCAAGCCGTAAAAAGAAGTTATATTAGCTGATTTGTGTAACAGGCGTGTCATTAATTCAAAATAAGACATAATGTATGCTGCTACTTATTTGCTAATTATTCTACTTCTTCTTTTCTTTCTTTTCTTTCTTTTTTTTTTCTAATCTTGTTTATTAGTTTAGAGGGTTCATCAAGGACTTCTTAAAAAATACTCTAAACACTGGGTACATCACACTACAAGGTTATAATAATAAATTTCAAAAAATCAAATGGTGAAACTATTAAAAATTGCAAGCATTTTACAAATAATAAGTACATATTATTATGAGAAAGACTGCCTACTTAATCTCAATCAAAGAAAATACAGTATAGGGTGATTGCGTTCATATGAAAGTCGATGCCATAAGTGAGCACTAAATAACATACTACCCTGGTATAGGAAAAGGACTCATTTTGCAAGTTTAAAAATACTTAGCAATATTTTTGAGAGTATTGATGTTGTTAACAGGTTGAATTAGGTTTTAAAGTACAGTATGCGAGAAAAATAATAAACAGAAAAATAAAATAAAAAAATCTAAAGAAAATAACCAAAAGCCTTGTTTGTCCTATGCTGAGCAATGTTATTCATTGCTCCAGTATGGCGTTGAAGCAGTCAGTATGATGTCAAGTGCATGCACCCTATACATTATATTTATGTACAAACATAAACAAACATTAAGGGATGGAACAAAAAGAACAGCATTAAAACACAAATACTTTTAAATACTAAGTAAGCTAAAATAAAGCTAAGAGAGAAATTATCTAACTAAACAAGAGGGAGATTTATGTATATACTTGTAGGTAATAACTGAATAATTTTACATTGCGCTTGCTTAATACCGGTACCGTATATGCTCAAAAGTTAAATTAGATGTAATGATTCTTAAGTAATGTAATACGACGTACATTTATTTTAAAATGACACATATTTCATGAAAAAATGGCAAATCGGTTGCTGTAGATTTAATAATTACATCTAAAACATTCATTGTTATAATACAGAATACAAAGTGGAATAATACATATTTGAACATAATGCTGTCAAAATAATTCTGGATTTTGAAATCCAGGCAAATAATAATAATAAAGATACAGTAAATTATCTGTATTGTTTTCTGGATTAACATCTTGATTATTTAATCTGGTTAAATTTTATCCATTTTATACAAGGATAAGTAGGAAAATACAGATCTAATGTAACCAGATTTGATGTCAAAAAACTAATCTGTTTTCAATCTGGATAATACAGCCTCCCCTCCCGGGTAAATTCCAGATTAGATTTTATCTGCAATTCAGATCGAAATATGATTCTAATTTTGACAGCACTATAGTTGCATAGGTAGGTATAGGTAGATAATAATTCAACTGCTACTACATTAATGTAACACTTACCATTTATGATGTGTTAAAAAGAAAAATCCAAGAAGACCTACCACTTAATTTCAATATAATTTAGTAACACTTGTTTTATCATAGACATTTAGATTCATCTAAAAAAATCTACACATTTAATAACATTTAGATTTTTTTTTCATTAAAATTTCTAATTTAATGTAATTATTCCTGTATCATTGGCACAATGCACTTTAGTAAAAGATGAGATGAGATTATGTATTTAGTACGGCATATTATTATAGACACTTATGAGCAGTTTCTATATAGTATGGCTGACACTTATATTAACATATTAATTATCACTTGAGATTGAGAAGCATTTTTTTTTAACTACACACTAAAAATAAATCGATGAATACATTGAGATTGTTCACGTGTATACTATAATATAATGTTCATGCTGCCCAATGACCTAATAGCTTCTCTGCCCACTCGTGCCATCAGCTAGAAGGAGGACCTCCTAGATCAACTAGGAGCCATGTATAAAGAGGTTTCAATTCTTTTTTACGAAGTTCATACTTTAGAGAGTTAATACCATCTGTGCGAAATCTTCTGCGTCCACTGTATAAATATTTATATCTGTGAACAAAAAAAATAAAAAAATAAATATATGTATATTATGATCTTTAAAAATAGTAGGCCTATAGTATAGAATATATTAAAATAGTATGAGAGATTAGAGCAAGAAATTGTTATTTTGTGATTATGAATTAAAAATTAATAAAACTCAAAGATTGTCTAAATCTAATTGGGACTTGGATTAGATTGTTTGATCCCACGTCTCAGTTAAAGGCGTAGAACAACTAGAACAAAAAAGGTGCTAAATATATTAACAAACCTGAAAATCGACGTTGATTTGGCCAAAGTCATTGATTTCTAATTTATTTTCCATTCACAAAATGCCACTGGCAGTCACTGACGTCACAGCTCGCCCGACTTACGCGCGCGTAAAACAAGCAAGCTGTGACGTCAGTGACCACCAGTGGCATTTTGTGAATGGAAAATAAATTAGAAATCAATGACTTCGGCCAAATCAACATCGATTTTCAGGTTTGTTAGGATATTACGCAACTTTTTTGTTCTAGGTGTTTTACGCCTTTAACAATATAAATTAGAGTGTTTTTGTCTTTTATTAGTTTTTAATTCAACGGGCTCTTATACTATTTTCTAAAAAAAATTATACTTTTGTTTTTATATTGAATTTTGTAACAACATATTTATAACCCACAGTGTTTTTTCCAAACTTATTTTACCCTCATAATAATAATATTGAGAAATTCATTTTATTTCATGGTTCATAGCTTTTAAAAGTTCAATTACATATTAAGTGTTGATTCATTCAAATATTTTAGTATTAGTGAAAAAAAAAAATGTTGCATAATGTAAAAAGTGTAATGATGGTGTTTGCATAATTTGCATGTTCTACTTTTAATAGCTTACAGGAAACAAAATAAAGTTGAAAAAAAAAAAAAAAAAAAAAAAAAAAAAAAAAAAGGTTTGAAAATCACAAAATTATTTTTCTTTTTAAAATTTTTAAAGTTATATTAGCATAGAAAAAAAATAAAGCGATACTATGGGTTAAATAACATGCCTTCTTCAAAGTTAGATATTGGTATGAATAACTCCCCATATATGCATTTACTACGTCTCTTAACTCTTCCGTAGCCCTGTAAACTCGCGATAATCCTGTAAAGTAGGCGCGCCGTAGCTTTCTATTGTTGTGCGGCATCTCTGACGTCAGAGATAGAAAACAACAATAGAAAGCTACAGTGCGGGTTGCCTACTTTACAGGATTATCGCGAGTTTACGGGGTTACGGAAGAGTTAATAGATGTAATAAATGCATATATGGGGACTTCATACCAATATCTAACTTTGAAGAAGGCATGTTATTTACCCCATAGTATCGCTTTAAGATATTTATGCAAATAATATTGATAACTTTTACTAACCTATTAGGACTTGCACGTTCTTTCTTATGTGCCAACATTTTGTAGTGTGCAATATTAGCAGGATATCTTGATATATGCAACCCATGGAATTTTATTCTATTAGCCATATCATCATCTTCTCCTCCCCAACCCCAGAATGAATTGGAGAATCCATTTACTCTTTCAAATTGGTCTCTTCTCATGGCACTAACTCCACCAAAAATATCAGCATAAGGAAGCCTGTAATAACAATTAACATCCATTTATTAGACAAAATATTAAAACTAGGAGCAAACTATGTTGTTATAATTTTGTTTTGTTGTTAAACAGAGATTTTTCAGCATTTTGGGTGATTTTTCTAATTTACTGACACTAAATAGTAAAAATATAACTGTTCTACAATTAAAATTATTATTATTGTTTTAAACTTTTAACTTTAATGAACTTAAGCTAATGAATCATTTTTACATCTAGACAAAATATAGACCTAAGCTAAAAAAAATAATAATAATAATGGTGAAGGAGGAACCATATTACTAGTAAATACTATGACCACATCATTAATTTTGCAAGGAAATTCTATATTTAAGTCACTCTTTCCCTTCTGTTGTCCTGTCATATCCTTTACAAAAAAATATATCGTATATTATATCCTTTATGACATGTTGACACAAAAATACTAGTTTTGGTAGTTCCTCTCTTATATAAAAATTATATAAAAAATATAATTATCAGGGTATGCTATTATAATAATTTTAAAATATTATATATTGCTCTTTTTTCTTCTACTTTTTCTTCTGCTTTTTTTTTTTTTTTTTTTTCTTTTTTTTCCCCCCTACATAAAAAAATGTTATCGCTTATTAAGGGAGTACATTACCAACATGATACCCCATTAGTAAAATGAGGAACTTTATTTGCATAATAACTGTTTCTACACAATTTATATGCAGCAAAACAAATCACTACTATAACCTTCTAATAATAATTTAAAAATCAGATTTAGTTTTGATAAAAAAAAAATAATAATAAAAAAAAAGTTCTATAATTATGTAGTATTTTATTTGAAAATGTTTCTAATTTCAATTAAGAGTTAGTGCTAGAATTGTTATATTCACATTTACACGTTATCTTCAAAATTGAATAATTAGATATTTGTCTTTGCATGAGTTTGACAAAACTAAACTTTTAACTAACATCTCATTTTTACTTCACTTTAATTCTATATTTCAAGTTTGTGAGATATAAGCTGGTCACCTACTTTCTTAGAATGGAAATCCAATATTATATTCAAACTGCATGTTGAGTGAAATCATGGACACCTATTTCATCGCAAAAATATGAACTCTTGTTGTCACTTAAAAGAAAGAAAAGGACAACTGGCAGCTAGTACCTTATCATAAAGTCCATAGAAAATATCAAGTACTCTCACCCAACCAACCGTTGAAACCCTCACTCAAATAACATGCAGTTAAATGGTAAACAAGACCTCTCAACAATCAAAAACAATATTTATTATTCTTACGGAGTGAGAGTACATACTTGATATTTTCTAGGGGCTTAACCTCATCATTTATTATTCACATTAGTCAAATTAAAATTCAATTGTTTGTTTTCCTATATAAACACAACAAATTAAGGTATATTATAATACTTTATGTACATATTATACAAAAACAACTGAAATAGAAGACAAGCAAAAGAGTAGGTTTAATGATAAAATAAACAAACTCGCAGCTCAACAATACTAACAAGGTGCTGGCAGACGACTTTGTGTTCCTGTCTCAATTTAACATGCTTTCTAAAGCTGAAGACAGCTGTCTTTTCTTATTGCACTTTAGGCTCCGCCCGTAGGATACCGTTCATAAAGTTAACACAGTCCTAACTCTTATTGCTGCGTCAAGAAAGCAATAAGAAGGACCGCTGTCCTAGGCTTTATGGGGCAATGAATCAGCTATAACTGGAGTTCGATGATGAGCTTCAAAGCTTTTGTCCTGAAATTCAATCAATTTGGTTACAAATTATTTTTTGCACCCAATTCACTTGAAATCCAGGAAAACAAAACTTTGAGACTCAGCAAGCTATAATAAAAATTTCAACTTAAATCGATAATTTTTACTAGAGTTATAGCTGCTTCATAGCCTCGTAAGAAAGCATGTTATATGTAGATAGAAACACAAAGTCATCTGCTAGCAATTTGTTAGTATTATTGAGCTGCGAGTTTGTTTATTTTTTCACTGAACCTACTTTTGCGAGTCTTCTAAAAATATTTACTTACTTGTATTTGAAAACATCAATGGCGACCGACATATGCCTCGGTTGTTCAGGACACGAATAAATATTTCTATCATCTTCTGGAAGTAAATCCACATCATGGAAGATAAAACAAGTAAAGTTATGTATCTTGATTGCTTCTTTAAATCCAATATTCATAAGCATAGCTCGATTAAAAGGTCCTTTTCCAGCTTGTTCCACTATAAATATTCCGTATTGAAGTTGTTGATGATGTAAAAGAGGATGTAAATTGGCTAACAAAATACCAAGATGAGTAGCACGTGAACGATATGGCACAATAATGGCAACACTCTCTTTAGCTATACAATTACTTGGTTTTCCAAGACCACCAGGTTGTACGGTTGGTCCTAATTTTTTCTCAAGTTCAGCCATTTCAATTACTTCTTGGTGAACAGCAATTGGACCTTCTAAATTTGGTGGTATTGGTGGACATGGTCTAATTGGTGTAGATACTTGGATAATCTCTGTAGTATTTGTAGTGCTATTATAAGTTATTTTAAATGATTGAATTACACTACGATTTGAAGATATTGTTGGTTGTGATGAGAAAGGAGAATGTCCTAAACTGAATAATGGTTCCAGATGACGAGGTTCAAATACAGAACTGAATACATATTGAAGAGTTACCAATGCAAAAACAACAGTAACCACAACCTGAAATAATAAAGTAAACATAATTAGACACACAATAAAAATATATGCATATACTTATATCCTACTACTTCCAATGTTTGTAAATATATGATAAAATATATATATATATATAATTTAGCTTTTACTATTACCATAATAAAACAATTAATTTAGTAATTTTTGGCAAAATTTACTACATACATACCTTATAAATGTGGGTTCTTATCCAACAATGCTGGCTTGATGCCGGTTGGTTTATCAAAGGGTTGGATGCACCTAAAGTCATGCTGTATTTATAGCTTTCTCTTTCACTTGGCAGTACCACTCCTGTAATTATGACATTTAAAAAATTTATATTGTATTAACGCGATAAAATTATATACGTGTATTATATGTGAAATATAATCAAAAGGCAATTAAACAATTTATGATCCAAAATAATCTTATCTTGAAATAAATTTAAAAATAATACAATTAAAAGAAAAAAACTTGCTAGTGAGAAAGTTTTCTATATTTTCTATGTACAGTATTAGTCATAACAAGTTAAAACTTGAAGCCTGCTGGTTTACAACCATATTTACAACACAGATATAGATAGGATAATAATGTATTATGATACCTTATTTAGTCTACATATACGTAATAAGGAAAATAAAAAACATTGACAAAATAAACCGTTGAGTAAACATTTACAAGTGTAAATAGATTAGTCAACATTTACCTGAGCTAAATTAAAATTGAGTACATAATACTGCAAAAGGCTAAAAAGTCAAAATTTTTAAATTAAATTATGAAACCTTAATTCTAAATTTATCTCTAGTTTTGTTTCTTAAATTTACTTACCATATCATAAAAGAAAAAACTTCTTATTTATTAAACGACACAATTTTAAATCAATAAAATAAATTAACAACTAAAATGAGAAATGATGAAAAAGAGATCGCCGCATCCTCCATGCTGCGGAATCAGCTGCAATTTGGGTGGGGGGTGTGGCAGCGGGGTAAAAAAAAGAGCGAAAAGAGGGGAAGTTTGTTTGTACGCGGCGATTTCTTTGAACATTGCGTGTTGGTATTTACGTCAAATGCACTTAAATATCTAAAAATAACATCAAATTTGTCTATTATATTTTTATATTATTATAAATTTATATAAATTGTTTATATTTTTATCTTGCAACCATAATAAACTTATTGATATTACAATTATATCATTAAAAATGTATAAATATAGGCATGTAATATACATTTTTATCGATTTTTTTTTAATTGTTTTTGGTACTTTTTTATATATAATAAAGCGTGTTATTTTTTAATTTCCTTATAATTATATTAATAGAACAAATTAATTTTAAAAAGAATAAAATATTTTTTATATAATTAAATTTTGGATACAATAAAAATTACATAAATTATAATGCAAAAAATATTTAAAATAAAAAATAATCACATGCGCGCATCTTAATAAATCGCGAATACTAAAAATTATATTATCGCGTAGGCTATAATTACAAAATTTAAAATTAGGTTAAATTTCATTAACTCTGAACTAATATAAATATATATATACTATTATATTTATTAAAATAGTGGTAATTAATAAAGAATAGCAATAAGAGTAGAATTATAAAATAAAATATTTATTATAATTACATTTTTAAAACCTTTATAAATGTATCTCTTGGTACTTCTATGTTGCCCGCTAATCGTAGTCGTTTTTTGCCTTCAGCTTGCCTTTGAAGTAACTTCTTACGTCGAGTCACATCACCACCATACTACAAAACATACATATATGTTACAAAACATACATATATGTTACAAAACATACATACAAAACAACAATTCTGGATAAGTTAAAAGTTAGATATAGACAAGTACGAAAGCAGACGTCGACGGCCTACTACATAATGTATATAATATATAGCATAATGATAAAATTAATTACCATATGCGGTGTCAGTATCAGTATACTGCCGACACAAAAGTATCATAAAAGAGTTAGGGAAGGGGAGGAGGAGGGCGGTAACGAGCTTGATAATATAAGCTTCACCAAAGATAAGGCATTAAGTTTTATAGTAATTAAGGTACTATGAATAATACATTTATGTAAAGTTAATATGAATTAAAATGCATAAACTCATGAATGATGAAATAAATAGGATTTGAAAAACTGACAGCACTGCGGAGATACAAGCATATATAGGGTGTGTGTGCATGATGTCATAAGTCATAATAAATATGCTTTGATGCCATAATTGAGCAACAAATAACATTTTGCTTAGCATAGGGCAAACGTGGGTTTTCGCTAATTTTTTTGGAAAATAAGTAATTTTTTGTCATTATTATTTTTCTCGGATATGCGTCGTCAAAACCTAATTCAACTTGTTGACAGCATTAATATGATCTCAAAAAAAATTGCTACAACTATTTTTCAGTTTTGTAGTTGTTTAACGTAAAAAGTTGTTTAACATGAAAAGTTGTAAACGTTAAGTTAACTATAACATATAACTATTAAGTTAAATCACATACTCACTAGAAATAAACATTTTTTTTTTTTCTGAGGGAAAAAAGGTATATTTAATTTCAATAATTTGATCATCTCACACTTAAATCTTAAATTTACGGCTTTTTTATATATTATAAAATTATGTTAATGTATAAAAATATTTTACATGTATATTATATCAATTATTGAAGATGCAAAAACAATTATACAAATTGTATATATATATATATATATATATATATATATATATATATATATATATATATATATATATATATATATATATATATATATATATATATATATATATGTTTATGTTAATAATGTATACTACTATTGTGGTCAAGGTTTTGTAAAATGGGGCTGTCGTGCCCTCACAACGCCTTACTAAAGTTATTATTATCATTATTATAATGTTAAAGAGAAAGTTCAGGGGTTACAACATGGCTTTTCAATGTTAGATAATGAGATGAACTGTTCATTGACTCACATATAATGCTCCAAAAACCTTCCGTAGCCCCATGGTAGCCCCGCAAACTTGCGTTCTTCCTGCGAGATATGCAACCCGCTACAACAGTAAAGCCGTAACTATGACGTAAAAGATACGAGACAGGTTGCATATCTCGCAGGATGATCATGAGTTACCGGGGCTAGGGAAAGGCTTTGGGTCATCATATATGAGTTTAAGAACAGTTCTTTTCATTATCTAACATTGAAGATGCCATGTTATAAACCCTGAACTTCTTCTTTAGCTGGTTATTTCTATAATAGCTAAGCTATAGATTAACAATATTGCAAAAAGTAACGTTATAGTTATAGATTAACAATAAAATAATAATTATTACATAACATAAAAATATAACCTTTTGAAAGTAATTTTTACTTTATACTGACCAAAAATAATAATTAATAATAATAAAATAACAAGTCGAGAGATAAAAAAAAGAGCTAATTATAAAAATATCCAAAATAAATAAGCAAAAATAATAAGTAAAATATTAACTATAAATAATAAACTTGTGAATAACCTAAAAAATACATAGTGTTTAAAAACACTGTTAACGTTATAATTAACACAAGTTAACGTTCAAGGTAACGTTATAGTTCAAGACAAATTAGAGTTAACATTATTGTTACAGATATAGTCAGAAATGAAATTAACTTAATATTATAGAAAATTTAGGTGACCACAATACTAGTATTTTTAAACTGTCAAAATGTGTTATTTTCCCATACCGGCCCATATTATTTAGTACTCACTTACGGCGTTGACTTATTACACATGAATGCAATGATGCAACCACCCTATTGCATCGCCACCAAGCCATAGGAACTATCATGATAGCTGCAGTTACTGAAAGTCTAGTTTTTGCACTAACATCACCACTAACTTTATCCTGCAATTTATGCTTTTTTTTATTTTATTTATTTATTATTTTTTTTGTGTGTCTAAAAATACATAAAGTTTAGATTGATAATTGGGAGAAACTTTAATTTTCTAGATTATTGAGGCTCAAGGCTATGATTACAAAGTTCCTTATATAAAAGCTCAGTGGTTCCTTATTAGCCTTATATATTATGCAAACAACATTTTGATCAGGTGATTTTGGGTCTCTAGCACTAAAACTGCATGTCATTCTTCTAGGTATACCTAGAATGAGAATTTTTGTGTTTTAACAACTTTCAATTCAATTCTCCTAATCTCTCTTCAGATAGTTTCTATTGTTTATTGATTTATAATTATTATTTTTTAACATGATACACGGAGGACAATAAATACGTAACAATAATAATGCTAGCTCATTTTCAACACAAATTGTTCAATGCAACATTTCATAATAATTATGTTTAAGAGCATAAATGTTATGTTGTGCAGCATACTTATTTATGATGTTCTAATACAGCATCCTTTATGCTATAATGACTTAAATATATGTATAAGGGGAAAAAACATCGCGGTTTGTATTAATAAGTTTTTAAAAAATAATTAGAAAATAGTAGCTAGAGATTAGAGCTTGTTAACTTTTATCAACTTTATCAACTTATTATAATGATATAAATTACGTAATTTTTTCTTTCCATGTATCTCAACCAACAATTTTTTTCCTATTTTTTATAAATGACATCATTATTAAAACAACAACTTATTTTCTTTAACTATATATTGTATGCATTATAAAAGTAAAAGTATGTATAAAAAAATCTTTCTCTCTCTCTCTCTCTCTCTCTCTCTCTCTCTCTCTCTCTCTCTCTCTCTCTCTCTCTCTCTCTCTCTCTCTCTCTCTTCTTGTTTGGTTTGGTCTTTATATTCATCATAAAGGTAAATTTTTATTCACAAACAGACACCACACAATTCTGCCAAAATCTTTCTTTGCCCTCTTGGTATATTATAGTTTTGAATTAAAAAGGCTTTTTTTTTTTTTTTTATTATTTTTTTTTACAAGAAACTTAAATCCTATTAAATTTGTACAATTTGAAAAGAAAAGAAAAAAAAAAAAAAAAAAAAAAAATGAAAATGAAAAAAATGAAAAAGTTTTGTAGGTAAAGAACAAAAAATGATTTTAATACGAGATTTTTGAGGAAATTTAATTCACGATATGCATGATAAATGTTATCAAAGTATGAAATTTAATAAAAACTAGAGATCTGGACCAACAAATTTTGATCTATGTACCATAAGAACTCAAATAAAATGGTTTGTGGTCAGCCTAGTCACTTCATGTCAATTTATCCCTGGGCAAAATAATTAAGGACCATTGAAGGCTATTTATATTGGTACTTTGTATATTCTATACTTCCACCCCACTCTCACTTCCTGCATTATGCGATATTTTAAAGAAGCAATTACATTGTAGTACCCTCCGCAAAAAAAAAAAAAAAAAAAAAAAAAAAAAAAACTGAGAGGAGCAGTATGTATAATAAAATGGAGTGAAAAATCATAGTTTGATTTAGAGCTGCACTCACGTCAGTGCTGTAAACATTTTTAACTTAGAAGAACTTTTTGTAATCAACAACAAAAAAGTTAAGTATACAAGTAATAAAAAAAGAAAACTCCTTTGATATGTATACCTAAAAGTTATATTCTATTCCATGGCTACTCACCAATTTTGCAGTAACATCCTTACGTAGAGCTTTCAGTGTTTCACGTGCAACAATTTTGCTACCCACAGCTGCTTGTATTGCCACCTAATCACAAATTGATGCCGCCGCGTTAAAAGCGAGCATCTACACTTTCCAGATTTCCGACAAAACAACTATCTACACTTTCCGCCGACGAGCATCTGCAATGTTAAGCTTATGGCCGCTAGTCCAGTTACAGTGCGGCTCGGAAAGTGTAGATAGTCATTTTGTCGGAAATCTAGAAAGTGTAGATGCTCGCTTTTGACGCAGAGGCATCGAAATAAAATTATAAAGTTTGCCATGAAAATAGATAAAATATTCTGCTTAAATCAAACATTATTTTTATTGTTGCAATGAATTGATTTACACGGCATCTTAACTGTATACATTTTGAAAGCTATTAAACAAAACAAATAATTTCAATAAATTAATTAAAGGCCAAGGCAGCGGTCGTTTCTTATCGCAATTTAGGCTCCGCCCCTGGGATAGCGTCCATAAAGTTAGCACAGTCCAAGCTCTTATCGCTGCGATAAGAAAAGGGATAAGAAGGACCGCTGTCCTAGGCTTTAAAATCTCAACATACCTGGAATTGTTGCCTAGGGACAAGTTCAAGTAGTTTGTTACACATAGATTTCCCCACTTGTTGCACTCGGGTTATATGCACCACAGTACTCAATTCATCTACACATGTTCCATTTAACAGAATGTTCATCTGAAATCATTCGAAGATATAAATTACGGAAAGTAATATACAACTATTTTTGGACATGATAAAATTATATTTCGATAGAATACAGATAATCTGTGCTAGTAAAATTTTTACAGAATGACTGTTATCAAGAAGAAAAGATTTTGAGGCAACTTTAAAGGCGTAGAACACCTTGAACAAAAAACATGTCTAATATCCTAATTATACCTAAATATCAAAATAGAAGCTGCGGGTTTGTGACGTCATAGCTCGCCTGTTTCCGCGCGCGTGGACTATTGAGCTGTGATGTCACAAACCCGCAGCTGTGATTTTGTAATTGGAAAATAAATTAGAAATCAATGACTCTGGCCAAATAAACGTTGATATTTAGGTATGCTAGGATATTAGACATGTTTTTTGTTCAAGGTGTTCTACACCTTTAAGCAATTTTGGTCACATCTGAATCCGTTTCAATGTTCTACTCATGCGCAGTAAGTAGAAATGGAAGCGGATGTGAGCAAAATTGCTTAAAGTTGGTCTCAAACCAGTTGTTTCTTTAATAGTCAATAGCACATCTCTGCACTTTATGGTAAGGCCCTTGGTGCTGTCTTCTATCATTTCCTTTACATTATACAAAATAATTTGTCATAATATATAGGCTATATTATTGAATTATTACTGAAATATATATCACTGCTTCTGTCCAGTCATGATGTATTGTGTAAGGAAGTACAGTCATTAATTAATTATAAGAATTATAAAGTATTCCAATATGTATACATATTAATTTGTAAAAATAATTTCACAATAACACTGTGAGCTGAAAGTAAAAGTAGAGAACTGTCAGCATACGACATAGGAACCACTGATTTAAGTAATCATATTACTGAAGGCGTACTCATTGCATACGCTGATAATAGTAATGCGATAATTAATGGTAAAACTAGAATTGAAGTCAACAAAGAGGCTAATAATGCTGCAAAAGAATTTGATACATGGTATAGTAAAAAAAAAAGTTCATATCAAATTTAAAAAAGTCAGCTTTAATTGAATTTCACACCCCCTTAATCCATGTTGAATCTAGTTTACTAATCACGTCCTCATCTTCAATTGGTGTATTACATGACATACCGCCTTTCTAGGCCTCATTATACAAGATACGTTGACTTGGGACCTTGAAATTTCAAAACTCATTCAAAAATTAAATACGGCCAATTTTGCATTATTTTCCATCAAACATGTTGTTTCTTGATCTACCTTATTAACAGTCTATTTCGCTTATTCTTATTCCTATTTAAATTTAAATAACATGTTTAGGGGAACAGAAGAAAAAAACTCAAAATTATACTGAAGTATCCAAAAAAAAAAAAAAAAAAAAAAAAAAAAAAAAGTAAGAACTTTGCTATTAAACTTGAAATATTTAGATTCATGTAGGGGTAAATTTTCTAAACTAAAATTCTTAACAGTACCTTCACTTTTTATTTATGTTTATGCTTTTTTTAAAAGAAATAATCCATCATTTTAGCTAAATAATCATAATATTCATAACTATAACACAGGAAATTCTATGAAGGTCTCGGTTCCAAAACATAAATCTAAATTATACAAAAGGGACCCATATTATATTACAGCAAAAATTTGTGATAGTCTACCATCAGTACCTCAAAATTTAAATAATAAAACATTATTTAAAAATCTAATGAACAAAATTTTAATATATAAAGAATATTACACTTTATCTGAATACTTTGACCCCAATTTTAAAATTGATGAAAGTTAACTACACACTCAAATTTGGAACATTTTATTGACTAAAATTATCAAGTTTTGCATAAAACATTATTATGGTTGAATTTTTACCGAACTATGGGACATGGGACTCTCTTCACTATGGTAAGGCCCTTGCTGGTTTCACCTATCCTTTTCTTTCTAAGTATATATACTTCTTACATTTATTATATATATTTTTTATAGTAGAATACAAATCAGTTTTTACTACACTAGATGATTGATTACTGTACTATATTATACCTTTGTAGGTGACGGATGGTACTGAAACTTTATTATTGTAGTAATAAATTTATTTATTTATTTATTATTATTGTTAATTCAATTTAAGGAAAAAACCATCGCGGTTAGGATCAATATTAAAGAAAAGGATAGAATAGCCAGCAAGGGCCTTACCACAGTGGAAGTTCTATGGAGAGGTCTAAGTCTCGCATGGCACAGTGTTTTGTTATAAAAAAGTTCATTTTATAACTGAGAGCTTTCGTCATATATTAATGACATTATCAATCAAAGAAGAAAATTACTTGAGCACATCACTGCTCCTTGTGTGGGATGTCATGTGATCAGTTTCATCTCCTCACATGTTCTAGGAGACATTTAAGTATGGCCTACTATGCCGAGGGCACTGATCAGCATGTATAATACTGTTATTTGATCTTGATATTAGGTATATGTAATGTTTATGAGTTGAATGTTTAGATGTATGTTGTACACGCATTGTGTTTAATAAAATAATAATAAAATAGTTTTTATACAAACTTATCTTTTTTTAACTTTTTTTTTTTTTTTTTTTGTATTTTGTTATATTAGAGTGTGTTCTATACAGACCAACTTTTATTGAATTTGAATTTTAAAACAATTTTTATGATTTTTTTTTTTTTTTTTTTTTTTTTTTTGTTACGGAGAAAAAAAATTGCAAATTGAATATTTTAGTTAATGATAAATTATTGAAGAATTTCAACTGTCGAAATTCTTTCTAGAAAAATCTGACATTTCAACCTGCAAAACAAAAAAGCTAGTATTTTTTTTAAACCGCTGAAAGAAATTTTCAAAGTCACTTAGAATTAAAGAAAAATATCAACATTTTCTCTCCGTTTTTTACTCAAATGGTGTAACAAATGTTAAATTTAAAGTATACTTTAAATGTAATAGCAAATTTTTGGAAGTATACTAATTTTGCATTTTCTGCCAAAAAGGGGCATAGCTCCCAAAAAATCGGGGCTGCGCCCCATTCTTTTCATTGCACTATCTCCGGGGATGGGGATCACTGCAGCTTTATCCCTCGGGCACCCATTTTGACGGGCTGCCATTAGTGTAGCTGTATAAAAATGTTAAAATATAATTTGTTTTCTATTTTTCCTTTGGTAAACGATTTTCATAATCATTAAAATTTTGATGTATTTTAATGATTTAATTTAGTAGGCTGTTATCTGTATAGTACAGTTGTCAAATGTGATAATTGCACCCTGTTGCAACAATATTTGACCTTTTAATATTATAAAAGAATAGAATAGTATTTCTGGAAAATTGGGAAAATCTCTGGAAAAAACAGGGAAAATGCAGGGAAAATGAAAATTTAAAACTGCTAGAAACCCTGCTGTAAGGACTGACGAAGGTAAAACACACTCTGTTTCTCCTAGAGTTTAATGAGGAAAGCTATGTTTTTTCTATCTCTGAGCTAGCAAGAGTTTCACCAAACTACAACTTTTTTAACTATGGCAACTCCCTTGCTGCTTTCTTCTATAATTTTCTTTCATATTTATCAACCAAAAAATGTACTTCAATACAAAATATTTTATAAGTATGATTACATACCTTGACTAATTTTGCAGTTTCAAACCCATGATCTTCATAATCAAAACTTGCATATCCTGAAGTAAGAGACTTCAGTCTGTCATGAAAATCCACTATGATTTCTGCAAGAGGTAACATAAACTGTAACACAACTCGTTGTTCGTCTAAATTGACAGAGCTGTGTTGACGCCCTCTTCTGTCCATGCACAGTGACATGACACTTCCCAGGTACTCCACTGTGGACATTATACACATCAGTCATACACTAAAGTTATGACATGGGAAAATATCAACTTACCTGGAGTAATAATTGTACCAAGCACAACTGGTTCCAAATATTCAGTAACAATATTTGCATCAGGAAAATGAGCTGGATTATTAAATGTAAATTCTTCACCCAGTTTACGAATATTTTTTTCGCCTTTAATATGAGCTATAGACAAAGGTAGAGAGAGAGAGAGAGAGAGAGAGAGAGAGAGAGAGAGAGAGAGAGAGTATATAACAATTATTTTATGTTCGACTTTAATTGATACAAGTTCAAAGAAATTACTTAATACTATAGTAGGAGAGATATATTAAGGAAAATAAGCCATAGTAGTTAGGTACGAAAAATTTGAAAGCAATTAAAGGATAGGAGAGACCAGCAAGGGCCTTACCATAGTGAAGAGAGTCCCATAGTTCGGTGAAAATCTTGCTAGCACAAATATAAAAAATTAACACACTGGAAATAATTTGTCAATAAACTCCAATGAAGACATAACACACTCCATCTCTCTTGGAGTTTACTGCCGAAATATTTCCAATGTGTTAGTTTTTCATATCTGAGCTAGCAAGATTTTTACCGAACTATGGGACATGGGACTCTCTTCACTATGGTAAGGCCCTTGCTGGTTTCACCTATCCTTTTCTTTCTAAGTATATATACTTCTTACATTTATTATATATATTTTTTATAGTAGAATACAAATCAGTTTTGACTACACTAGATGATTGATTACTGTACTATATTATACCTTTGTAGGTGACGGATGGTGCTGAAAGCACAGCCATAGCCCCATGCTCCTGCTCGAGTCTCTGTGCAAACACTTCCAGATGCAGCAAACCCAAAAATCCAAGTCTCCAGCCTTGACCTAAAGCAGGACTGGATGCAATAGTCAGTGACACTCCAGGGTCTGTAAGGACAAGTCTTTCTATAGCACTACGAAGTGAAGGATGCTGAGATTGATCTACTGGATAAACACCAGCAAATACCATTGGTCTAGCTGGTCGGAAGCCTGCAAAATAAAAGTAAAGTTTAATTTTGTAATACTAGTAATCTTAAAATAAAAATTTGATGTACCTTCCAATGGTTTTATTGGTTTTCCCTTTAATCCTAAAGTATCACCTATATGGGCTTCTTTTGTAGTACGCATATTGCACATAATGAAACCAACTTGACCTGCTCTCCTGAAGTAAGAAAATATAATTAGATATTTATATGATTATTTATACCTCGGCTGCTTATAAGAAGAAAACTTACAAATTTTTAACTTGCTTTTCCTGAGGCCTAAGCATTCCCAGAGCTTTGACTTCATAGTTCTGCCCTGTGTGTAGGGATGTAATCTGATCTCCCAATTTAATACCCCCTCCTGCTACATAAACCAAAGCAATCACGCCCTTGTAACGATCATACCTGAAACAAAACGAAAATAAATAAATAATAACAACTAATTTATCTTTTTATTACATTATTTACTGTATATGATAACATAATATTTACCAGCTATCAAATATCAAAGCCTTGAAATCTGATTCTCTATCTACTGGAGGAGGTGGTATTTTTTCAACAATTGCATCTAAAACCTGCTGTACTCCTATACCATTCTTAGCTGATATCTTTAGAATGTCTTGTGTTGGAATGCCAAATAGATGATTCATTTGTGCTGCAACCCTCTCAGGATCAGCATGTTTTAAATCTATTTTATTTAAAACTGGAACAATTGTAAGACCCTGAGCTTTTGCAAGATCAAAATTGGCAACTGTTTGTGCTTGAACACCTAAAGAAGAGATACAGATTAACATAAATGGGAGTAGTTTTGCACACAAATCATGTAAGTACAGTACAGTCAACCGGGGTGAAATTGAAACTCCAATCGTATGCAAGCTTTCACTTTTCCCTATCTCGCTAGAGATGGAGCACTTTAAAAGAGGGTCTGTGATTGGCTTTTAATTTCACCCCGGTTGACTGTACACATATCATCGTGTTGTCGTGTTAGAGCACAAACTGTGTATCTGCAAAGCAGCAAAGCCAGAACTCTTGTTTTGTGTGTAATGTTTTGAACTTTGTGGTTTTTGCAGATTCACATGGTTTTCATGCGACAATATAATATGATTATGTATGTCTCTCTCTCTCTCTCTCTCTCTCTATCTTTCTTTTCTTTCTTTCTTTTTTTTTTCTTTTTTTTTTTTCTTTCTTTTCTTTCTTTTTTTTTTTTTTTTTGCGTATATGTATTTAGCTTCTAACTATCCTATCACTATATAAATAAGGCACACCAAATTCTACCTTGATTTGCATCAACCAGAAGTATAACACCTTGACAAGCAGCAAGCGATCTTGCAACTTCATAAGAAAAATCTACATGACCAGGAGTATCAATAAGATTGAGTAACATTCTCCGATGTGGATGACTAGGTGGTCGATACTCAAGTGACGCTGTTTGAGCCTTCACCGTAATACCTCTCTCTTTCTCAACTTGAAGTTTATCTAGCACCTGAGATCCAGAATTAGGAAGAATCGCCCCTGAAATCAAGTAATTTGATTAAATTCGGTCGTATCATTTGAAGAGATTATGGACTATAGTATGTATGTACGTATAGTATGATATGTCAGGATCATGCACATAGTTTACCAGTGATTTCCAGCAAACGGTCAGCTAAGGTTGATTTGCCATGATCAACATGAGCAATTATACTAAAGTTACGAATATCTGATATAGGTATTTCTTCTATAGGAGTATCAATTTGATGTGTAGAAAATTTTCTGTCTCTGCAAAGTGCTTGAATCTGTGCCCAATTAAGGTACAGTTTTCGACCCAACTGAAAGGCCGATTTTGATCTTGACAACATCATCATATAAATGCGGTTATTAAAGGTTAATACTTCATTAAATTCAGGAGTGTAATCATAAAAAATCGCACACAAAATATAATTAACGGAATATACTAATTCTACAAATACTTCAACGTGTAGAAGAAAAAAACAAATTTCCCGCACAATCAGCTGATAAAATAAACAATTCAATCGCTAAAATAGCTATATTAGATCGGCTATTTCTATTCTTATTCTTACCATAAAAGCACTATTTTTATTGGTCAATTAGTGCACGTGATAAATTTGGCCAATGAAAAAGCTGAATTAAATGTAAAAAAATGGAAGGATGAAAATACTACCTTTTAATTTATTTTTTGTTGTACTGCACTGCGCGCGCGTCATGCGCAGATGGCAGCGTTGCCAGGTGTGGCGCTTAAGCGCCATAATGGCGCTCTGACGAGGCCTGTGGCGCGCAAAGGCGGTGGCGCTTGCGCCAAAGCGCCACTGCTACGCCCCCAAAAGGTCCCTTTTTGAGGGCAAAAAGGGCCGAAAGTGGGCGTGTCCGGGCCAAAAGTGGGCGTGGCCCTATAATTTTTTGCCTGCGGCGCTTATGGCGCTTTCGCGCCAGTCTTCTGGCGCTCTGAAACATTTTCAACCTGGCAACGCTGGCAGATGGATTAGTTTGGAACAGGACGTGGACGGAGAAAGGTTGATTTTTATTTTTGCTCCAAGTATTTTTACGAATTTAGAGGCGTTGCCATGGCAGACGACGGCATGGAAAATGGAATTCATGAAGGTGATGTCCCAGAGATTGAGCTTATAATTAAGGTAAGTTCTATAATGCCGTATTTTAAACCAAAATTATAAAAGTCGTTACCGTGCTAGTGTTATGACTATGACCACATCCGTTGTATGCTGCACCCATGGCGGTTTCTAATGCCAATGGGC
This sequence comes from Ecdyonurus torrentis, assembly GCA_949318235.1. NCBI lineage: Eukaryota > Metazoa > Arthropoda > Insecta > Ephemeroptera > Heptageniidae > Ecdyonurus > Ecdyonurus torrentis. Next base: position 16,161,624 of record OX439132.1, on the reverse strand, counting down.
GCGTATTGCAGCTGTCGTCTTTTCGACCCCTTTGTAAGATTCACCATGGTGTGCATTTCTTCAGTTTACTGCCCCATGATGATAGCTGTTAACATTTACATACATACATTATTCATGCAATTATTTTGTAAACTGCCGGGCGACTATTGCAGCGAAACACAAGCAGAGTGAGAGGATGCAAGCGAGCCGTTCTATTCACGATTTGTTCAGCAATAAGACAAAAAGCTTGGTCTTCAGAGAATACATAGTAAAATTTTGCTTATATGCTACGTATGTATGAATTACCAAGCAGAAATGTTTGAGATTTTGCTAGGTTTCAATCAATCAAATTTGGACTTGGGGGCGTAGCGATGACAGATGCTTTCATGAGAATAAAACTCATTTGAGCATGAAGATAGAATTGTAGGTCAGCATAGTCTTTCACAAAGGTTACTCTAGCCTTTTCTTTTATATTTTTCTTAATAAAATATTTGGTACCAATATGCGAGGCTACTCTATCTGTTTGCTTACGAGAATGTATCCATGCTGTATGTATGATGCATAATAATGAAATGGTTTTCGTGGTACCGCGAGGAGATCAAAAACTTGCACAACTACATATGACATAGACTCAAATGCAACACTAAAATTGCAAGTTGGTCATTTCATTTCGGTACATACATACATTATTTACTTTTATAACATATATTTATCTCTTTCTTTTTTATTATTATTATTATTTTTTACAAGTACAGTATGAATGTTATTTTTACGCAATGTGACACGCAACTGATAATGATTGCTTTGTCACTTCCTCGGTGCTTATAGATACTGGTAATGATTTTTAAATATGAACAAGTATTTGTAACGGTAAACCTCAAAACTCTAAAGAGTAGAGACTAGAGAGAGAGAGAGAGATTGAAAAGAACAGCAATGGAAAGTCAAATAACTACTTCAGAAAAGTCCATGTGTTTAAAAACTATGATACGATCTTTACCGTGTTGATTCAATTTTAAAATTTATCGGTCGGCAGTAATAAATTGTAGAAGTATATACTTTTATATTTTTACTTTCTCTGTGCTGTTTCATTAGTGATTTCCTATACAGAAAACAGTTTTATTATTGAGCTACCACACCCACCTACAAATTTACCTTCAACTTTTGTTGCAGAGTATGTACTGCATTCTACGTAATACTTATACTACAGTACTTAGAATCGTAATTTTAAATATTAGTACCTTACTGGCTAAAATTTTACTTCTTCTTTAAGTTGAAGTCAAAATCAACACTGGTAACTGGTGTTCATGTTTTGCAATACATACATACATATTATAATTATAAGAATTATGTCATAACAAATTAATAAATATTCGTCTTTATTTCAACAATATTAAAAACGAAAAAAACAATTGAAAGGGCGAGGTATAGTCCTGATAAATGTCTGGCCCACTCTTCCATTTCCACCTAACCCATCTGTCATACCGGTACTTCTAATTATTATTATTCTATATGTATATTTTAATTTTAATGTAGTCCAGATATAGTTTTAAATGGATAATAACTGAATAAAATTAAGCAAATTTTCAATATTGCTCAAAATTAAAGCCAAGCTTTAAATGTTTAATTGGATTACAACTTTTAATGTTAACAATGTGATGAAATTGGGCTGAAAATCGGTATGCATAAATACGTTGTATTTATTTTATATTATAAAAAAACCTTGAATTTTAATGCCAATGTAAGGTACAATACAAAAAGATTAGATAAAAATTCGTCCATCTTACTAATAGTATTATTATGTATCTTTTTACATCACTGGATTAATTTTTATGCAATGAATAAACTTGAAATTATATCTAATCTCTGAATTGATGAGTCTCTTGTCATAAGTCAGCTTATTTTTTCATTATTATTACATTATTATTACGATATTATATATTTAACAAGGACTTTAAAAAAAAAAAGAAATGATATAGAAAGTAAGTTAGAAAAAAAAAGTATTTTATAGAAGATGCGACCTCGAGTAATAAAAGGTATACGTTATTTTTGTTGCTATATGAGTGTATAACAATAATCGTTTGCGACAATCGTAAAATAGTGACGTCATTTTAATTTTATGATGTCATTGTTAAGTATTAGAATATGTATAAAAAAAAAGTAGCTTGTTTTAGCCAGCAAGCTGTTTATCAGACTACTTTAGACATTTATTTATTTTTTACTTTCGTGAACAAACTTCTTCTTCTTCTTTTTTTTTTTTTTTTACTCTTACTGTAGATGTCCCACTTCCCACAAGTGCTTTATAGTGAGTGTTTTTCATCTGCTTTCAAGAGATCACGCTATGTCGCGATACAGGGAAAAAAAATGTATAGACAGACACCACGACACAATATAAGAAACAAACCAAAAATATTAAATACATAATATTTTTACTGTATCAAAATTCGCGTAAAAAAAAAGTACGTAAACTTTCACATCTAAGTGTTTAGTACTTGTTTCTTTCCTTCAATTTATTAGCATTCTGTTTATAAAAAAGGGTATACATATATATAGATAGCGGCAGAATTATATAAATCATTAACAGTTTTAATCGTGCTGGTAGTATTGCAATCTTTGTGTAAATAAAACACCAATTTTCCACCTGTTACATGTAACGCTTTTGTATATAAGTAGCGGTATTTAAAATTTAATTTATATTAAACCATAATAGTTATACATATTCATCTTTGTTGGACCATTAAAGAAATACATAGTAGCCGCATTAATTGATACATTTATGGAGAAAATAAACAAACAATGAAACGTGATTGTAAACAAATTAATTTCATTAAACAATGATAAATAAAAATGAAAACAGAGTATCTTGTATAATATAATGCTGGCCTTGAGTGTGTGTTGTGTATCTATACGCTGAGCTGAGTCACAGGCCGTGACCGACTAGGAAGGCAAGCAGGACTCAAGCAGGGCTTGGTGTACAGTACAGTACACTAGCACCAGGGAAACATATTATTATAATGGACGAAATGAAACATACCGACTGGCTACCGTCCCTGATGATACTTGCAGACTAAAAATTATAAAAGTTGTGTAGGCTTAAAACATTGTGAATTGAGTTAATGTGTAATATAGGGTAGTTGCATTCATATAAAAGTCGACGCCATATGTGAGCACTAAAAAACATAAACCGGTATAAGAAAATTGTACATTTTACCAGCAATATTTTTGAAGGCATTGGTGCCGTTTTCAAGCATGCGAGGAAAATGATTATTACACAAAAATTCACTAATTTTACCAAGAAAATAGCCAAAAATCATGTTTGCCCTATGCTAAATAAATATATAATATATTCATTGCTCCATCATGACATCATGCGCATACACCCTATACGTCATTTTTGTCTACTCTTCTCCCTTCTACTTTATTATTTTATAATATATACGTGATCTCATTGTTTAAAAAGCAGATATTGCATGACACATGATTGAGAAAATGAGTTAAATTGACTGAAAATGTCACACATCGTTTTACACATTGAGGTGTCAAAATGAAATATTCATGAACTTTTGTCTCGCTCTCCAGTTTTTTGTATCTCTCCCGTCTTTATAGGGTCTATGCATTCATGTTAAAGTCGACGCCATGTTGGATAACTCAATAACATGGGTGGCATAGGGAAAAAATCATTTTGCCAGTTTAAAAACACTATGCAATATTTTTGAGAGCATTGATGCTGTAAATATGTTGAATTAGTATCTCAAGTATGTGAGAAAAATAACAAATATCTCAAAATTAACCGAATCCCAAAGAAAATGGGCTTAAATGAAGTTTGTCCTATGCTGAGCAATGTTATGTACTACTCCAGTATGGCCTCAGAGCGCAATATATATGACATCATCCGCATACACCCTATACCATGGGTATAGGATTTTATTTTTAATGTACGAGGTGTTAGTTTCCTCTGTATACAGTATACATACATATTATGATGCTAATATCATGCAAGTGTAACGCAAAAGAAAAAAAAAGTATTTTATTTCACACAAAAATATATAAAGGGACTGCTTTTAGAAACACGATCTGGTGAAAATAACGCTATTTGTAATTACCTAGGGTAAAATTGGTATAAGTTATAAAATGTTGCTATGTATAGTAGTTCGGATTATTACAATGTTATTTGAATGAGATATATAAAAAAAGAGTGTCTAGATATAAGTTACACATTACATACGGGCATTTACTTCAGTGTTAGACCTGATGACCCACTTTCTCTTTCGACTGTGTCGAGTGTCGAACTACGTTCGCTGAACTGCACTTCACATTCTTCCAGCCTGCATCTACGTAATACATCTACAATCGCTATGTATGATATTACATTTACCTACATAAATGCATTTAAATAGTTGTATGATTCTAACACGGTCAATCTTATGTGTGCCATGTGGCTATATTAAATCAGTAAATTAAGGTATTTTGATATCCGCTAATTTTCAATGATTTGGCTTTTCTTAGTCTTGTAAGTATAGTGTTGTACGTTAAAACAATGCTTAAATTATATTGAATATTATAAATATATGAAAACGTTCACATCATAATGCATCTCAATAAAAGTCTAGAAAGAGATGCAATTTATCAATTCTATATTTTTTATAATACCATATTAAAATCGTTCATAACATAATCATACACTTTTTAAAGGGATGATGTTTTTTCCCGTCGCTCATTGATGTTTGTATCTTTATGACATGTTTACAATCAGCACAATTAATATATTTGTATTTTCTTGTTGTTTCTCGTGCTTTATGCGCCAGGAAGAAATGAGATAAGATGCTAATCTCAACGTCGAGTTTTATTTGTAGGAGTGACCTCATCATACAGGATCGCGACATTAATTATCCTCACGAAAACACACTTTTCAACATTTTTTTTTTCTTTCTACAGTATTTAATATTTGATGAGTAATTAAGAATAGGTGGATAATTTAGCAGCACATACATTATTTTCTTAAATTTGTCTTGATTAAAAAAATAAATTTAAAAATTTTGTAAATCTCTTTTACTTCTTCTTATGTAAGCAGATGTAGAATTATACGCTGAATTAATATACTTTATATTATTTGGGTCTACAATAATGGGGTTGTTTGTTCGCTCGGTTGATGTAATATTTGCACAGGTTATTTATCACCAGTCATTGCTGTAAAAGTGAGTATGCCAAGGCTTCGTACGCCCACATCTACCAGCCTTGCTTACCTGTAATGTTTGCTCGAGTAATAAGCAAAGCGAACACCTAGCTCTTTTGCGCATATCATTAATTATGTAAAATATTATTAGGTCACGATTCAAAATACATACGAGGAGTGGAAAATATATTTTGTGGATGTCATTTATTTAACATTGAAACATCCTATACCTATATATTGATTTAAAAATTAAATTTGAAGCAAATTTAAAAATCACTGTTCATATTAAATTGTTAATTTAAATCTGTGATTCTATAGGTATAAAGCCAAGTTCACGAGTGACACAGTGAACTTGTAATGAACGGTCAAACAGATGCATTACTATTCCGCACGTTTGACCTTGTTGGCTCGGCTCGTTACGCCCAAAATTTTACACAAAATATTCTATACAATATAACAAGTAGACTACTTAAAGTATTGTATTTCAATAACTATTTTGTAATGATATGTTGGCTCTATACCCTCAAACAATTGCCAAATATGTAGAAAAAAAAATCAATTTTACAGTTTTTGTGTCCTTTTAATAATATTAATTACTTGATTTCAAATACATAATACTAATTTATACTCATCGAATGAAATTTCTTCTTATTTAAGATAGACTTCTGTTTTAGATACATTATAATAATAATATAATATTTCTTGTTAATTTTACTATTAATAGTATTGTAATCTTTTTTTTTTTTTTTTGCGACCACAACCAGTAATGTGGCGCACACAATATTGTAGTTGTAAATTGATGTGTAAATACAGTAGTAACCATCTTAAATTAACAGTATAGTTGTTATTCAACCTCAAGTATATAAGTGCCAAATTATATCTTAACAAGTTATTTATTATTTACAAAATGATGTTCTTGTTTATTTGTGGTGGCAATAATCTTTTGTTACATATTTGATGGCCTCAATTGTTATCTGATATATAAAAGTCCTTGCCTTAATTTTGGATTTTAAAAATATATACCTAATATAGGTATATATTGTTATATTGAGTTTATACTATAAATATAAAATGGCAATGGTATTTTTTGAAGCATTAAAAGGAGGTTAAGAAGTGCAGTTCAGTTTTATGATTAAATTGCATTGCAGTTACTAACAATTGCATTGTACCATGATGTGCATTGTTGTTATTTTTGCAGTATTTGCTCCAGTTCCTCAAATAAAAAAAAGTTCTGGTGACACTTTGATATAATTTAACATTGTTCCCAGTAAATTATTTCTTTTAAAATTTACTTATGAAATTCTTATTAAATTTTCAATTTTTTGACATACATGATTTAATTTTTTCAAAGACACACAATAAAATAATATTATAATATAACGATAAAATGATGGTTTTATACATATATAAATAATATAAATAATATGCAAGTTGTTTAATTTAGAGTTGCAGTTCTTTTCCTTTACGAGGATGATTTTATTTCTGTCGATTGAACGAACATAAAGTTGCTGCACTGTCAGCAAAAAGTTTGCGTACATGACAGTTTTACTGTAATAATATATAATATACAGTATATAAAATTATATTTTTTTATGATTTTTTTTTTATATATATATCTTGCATTTTTCCTGGATTGTGGTTTCATGTTCACCTCTTCCTATGTTTTGAGACTGCGTGGCGATTGAAAATTTTATCAATGCGATTCGTCAATTAACCTCCGCGAATTTTTCAGGAAGAAAAAGAAAGAAAGAAAGAAAGAAAGAAAGAAAGAAAGAAAGAAAGAAAGAAAGAAAGAAAGAAAGAAAGAAAGAAAGAAAGAAAGAAAGAAAGAAAAGTTCATTTATATTATAAGTCGATATCAAATAAACAAAATAGAATAAATCAATTTCAATATTAACTTGATTTTGTATTGAGCTCTTATCAGTTGATAACCTATCTGCAATCGAATAGAAAATGACTGAAGATTCACTATTCTATACACGTCTATTAATATATTATTAGAAACAAAACTAAGTATTTTCTCAGTATTATATTATATTTATTTGTGCTTGATAATATAACAAAGTTTTAGTGTTTAGAGGCGTTGGGAAATGACCTAGTGACGAGGTCACACATGTATATATCATATAACTAATTTATAGTACACGCATGTTATACATATTATAAAATATTATAGTTGATGCCCTCTTTATCCTGAACTTTTCATTTGTAGTTCTCAAAACTTAGAGCAGATAATATATTGGCAGTTTACCAGACTACCTTTGCATGTTTAAACTCAATTAGTAACCCAGGGTGAAATTCAAATTTGATATATATATACCGTATGTACAAAATGTTGTTTGATTATGTTAAATTTCTTGACCTGCGATAACATACAAATTAATGACTTAATTGTTCTGAAAATGTAATTTGCAATTTTTTTGTGTGTTCAATTGTCTTTATAATTTATGATAGTAAAAAGTTGATTTTATTATTGTATATATTTTAGTACTAATTACTGTACTAATAATATAAAAATTATAGCATGATTTCTTTTTCATGGTTTCACTGAAACAATGTAGAACACATAAAAATTGTTTATTCATATAAATTAAATTTCCACCTTTAAAATCCATAACTTTTTTTTTTTTTTTTTTTTTTTTGTCGTACTTTTTCAGTTGATTAATTGATGTTTAACCATGCAAGCTTGATTCAAAGGAAAAACCAGATAAAAAAGTTTTTCCGACCCGTAGACGATATTGACGTCACAGAACCGTGAACCAGAGGCAAAGAAATTTGTTAATATTATTATTGCCAATGTCAATAACTTTGATTATCGAGTATACGTTTTCTGGTAAAGCTTTTGTTATATATATATATATATATATATATATATATATATATATATATATATATATATATATTCTTTAAATTCTTTAAATTGACATTTGATGCTCGCAGAAAAAAAAAATCGTTTTCTTACTATTATAATGATTATTATTACTAAATTTAGTTATTTCCAATTTTGTAAATTAAATGTATAAAAAAATAGAGAAATTTTAATATTTTTTTAACTTTTTTTTTATAATTTAATTTAATGTTAGTAACCTAATTTTATGGCAATTATTAATAATAATAATAAAAATATATAAAAAAAAACACGTAACCGTTATCAATGCCAGACATGTTCATTGACATCGTAACTGAAATGTAAAAATTAACTTGTTTGAAAGTAAACTTATTTTTAATTAAAAACAATCATAATATCGTATTGCAAATTTTAATGAATAAGATGTTGTGTGAAAAAAAAAAATTTAATTGTCATTTATTATGAAGACAAGTGATGTTTACAACAATATAAAAATGACGTCAGTCGCAGTAGGACAAAATGTAATGATGTGAGAAATGTTCACCACTACACCTATTTTTTTGTATGCCGTGTTGGATGTTCAGTGGAACCAATGACGTCACGGAGTCACAATACATGAACTTTGGTGAAAGGAAATCCACTCTCTTTTTTGTATTAGTTACAAATTATTCAATTAATTTAACATTTTTTTCCCGCTCTTTTTCATTCCAGAATGATCTGAATCGTTTCTATTTTATTATTATTATTTATTTTAAATTGATTCTCATTAAAATTTTGTATCACATATGTGATAAATATTTTCCTAATTGGATAGATACAAGAGATATATAGTTAATATCAATGCATCACTTATTTTCGTGCTCACAGTGAAAGTATGGGGAGTGATTTATTCCAATCATAGATTGATAATGTGAATTTTATTATTATTAAATTTATTTAAAGTTAATTATTGTTTGTTTCAATAAAATTCTATGAAGTGTAAAATTCTTTCCAACCAATTAAAATACATGGTATACAAATACAGCAAAAATAATTTATGAAACAAAAATCTGTTCATAGTTTCTCTAAAAAATATATTATCAATAAATAGTTTTATAATGATAATGGGAAGTTACATGAGTTGTCAACACAAGAAAAAGAGATCAATACATTTGTCACACAATAAATTGCGCCGTTTGGTTTATTGTGTTTTACTGATGCTTTTTTACTTGAATCATGATGAAGCCGTACTTGATACATTTTTGATTGCCGACGTCAAATCACTTAAAGGGTTTCCCTTTGTCTCAAAAGTCACTAATAGTTAGTAACAATAAAATGACGTGAAATAATTTCATAGTTGTAAAATAAAATGTATAGCCACGCCCGATTAAATCAGCCCACTTGAGCTTGAAATTTCATTTCATCCATTCTTTTACCCACACTTATATATGTGACAAACTATACATAATATGTGTGTACTAATACTTATTTTTCTGTTATGGTATATATGGATCTTATTGTCTATCTCTGACACAATACTCAAGTCGCGAAAACACCCAAATTTAGGGCGTTTTATTTTATTATTATTTTCACGTATAAATACACGCAATATTTTAGAATTACACAATTCTGGTGTGCAAATATTATGACAAAAATAATGGTGTAATGAGGGTGTTGTTTGACGGGAAAAAAAAAAAAAAAAAAAAAACTAGTAAAAATAATTTACAACACATATTTTGCTTTACACAATTATTATAAAAGAAGTCCGAAAAAAAAGAGTTCATGTTTGATCTCGAATTTGATGATTACAATTGAATTAAATCTAGTTATTAAATTTGCATAGTAAGTATATAATAATACAATATAATTGACTTTAGTAGGGGGTTCAATGATATTATAGTAGCTTAATACAAAGTCAGACCAAGGTTAGAAATTGCAGCGACAGATATTATATAAATAAAGTATCGATTGTATACAATCAGAGAGTTAGCTATCTTTGAGATTATACAGGAATTATGATTTATCGTAGAAACAGATGTCAATCGAGCTGAAGATATATTTTCCTTGTAATATTATTTTATACACATCATTTTGACCCTACATAGTACATTTTACTTGCACTAATCACGCAATGAGGAAAATGATAAAAGCTAAATAATATATAATAAGAGTAGGGCTCATTACAAAAAGTGTACGTTATCGTCATACAGTGTTATTTGCTAGTGAAGCAATAAAAATTTGTGAAGCGTTATCAACTCCAGGGAACGCTGACGTAACTGATAAACATATATAGCAGGAAAATTATTCAATTTTTGCAATAAACGGACACATTTATTTATTTTACTTTTATTATTTCCTTCATAATATATTTCCGTAATAATGTATAGTGACTAGTGAGATAAGCTATAACTTTCAAAAGATACATTGATGTATAATCAATTTGATAGACCTTGTATTTCATTATTATGCATATTTTCGTATGAGCGTAGCTAAAGAGAAAATAAATATATTTTATGTACATTATTTGCCAACTGTCATGTAATTTTGTCTTCTTCTACTTCTCTCTCTCTCTCTCTCTCTCTTTTTTTTTTTTTTTTTTTTTTTTTACAATTTAAAAGTTGCATATTTGGTACTGTCACTGCCATCAGGTCTCTCAAAGCATGATTGATAACATATTTTGTTAAAAATATATATATATATATATATATAATACTAAAAAGTGCTGCATGTAAAGATATCAGGTCAAATCTTGCGGAAATGCACTCATGCGAACCAAAAAAGATAATAACATAAAATATGCAAATCACTTGAGAGTAAAATTGTTAAATTGTCTTGTAAAAGAATGATAAAAATAAGTTCAGTTATATTTCTTCGGTATCTACTTTTAGATATATTTATAGTAATATAAAATTTTAATGAAATGTATACTTGAAAAAAGAAAAATGTTGTTTGGATTATTTGTAATGAGTTGTAAGTGTGAACATATTGTTGTGATTTTATCATTTCGCGTGTTGCGTGCGTGAGTTTATAATTGACATGGTTGTTTTCATGTTACTGTGTGGCAGCGCATCACGACTGAGAAATTAAATTACAACAAACATCAAATTGACCTCCATGGGGGAATATAATAATCATTGGGACTGCGATTTTATTAGGCTTTATTACTGTGGAGGCAACAACTAAATTATTCGTCGTTGCAAGAGCCACGTGCTTTATCAATCATTAACCATTTTAACAACTGTCACAACTAAATATTCATAAATTATGCTCCTGATAGATTTTGTAAATAAATTTTAAATTTATATACTAAGGTAACGTTATACTATGCGCGGATCACATGAACATAATTCTTCTTGCTGTATATAATTTCAATTGATTTGCATGTCATGTTGTATATGAATTTGCATGTCTTGATGTTAGGAAGGAGGTGTGGCTTCCACTGTAGTGTTTGTTTAAAATCCCGGTATAGTATGAGACACACGAGAGCTTACAGATCCGGGCAGACCAAAGTAAGGAGCATTGACGTCATCCATGCAATATTATGTTGGCCTGATATTTATAGCGATACCTCATGTGTATATGACACAACTACTAACTCATTACTTGTATTAAACAAATATCATGCAAAAGTGCATGGTTTTATGATCTGTGGTGCTATTTTTAACTAAAATTTTAATTATTTATTATTTTAAATTACAGAATATTGATACGGTTGCGAAATTTTAAATCTCTCGTTTCCGCTCACATATTATGCAATTTTGTGTTTGCCTGTCAATATATTTAAAAAGTTTTCAGATTTTCATACATTTCTTTCAAGTTGTAACAGGTACATAAAATTCCTTTTTTTTTTCCGTCAAATACATTTTTGTGGCTAAAACTTTATAAAGCTGATTATAAAAAGGATATAGCACAATAATAATTTTTCTCTTTGTATGTTCAAATTTGAACCTATGTAGGGTGGAGTCACCATCGACCTTTTATTATTATTCATGTTCATCAACATCTATCAACTGCCTCACCCTCTCATTGATTATTCTGTCTGTTCATTGTTTAGTATCGTTAGAATATGTAGATATAAGTTAGAAGACAAAAATAAAATTTATAATTTGAAACACTTTCCTGTATAATAGTTACACTTACTTAAATGTTAGAGTATCATATAATGTCAGAAATCTTATCCCTCAGTGATTCTTACAAGATGTCATACACTGGTATTATTTCTAATAAGTTTTCAAAGTCATATTACATGATATTTTACTCGTCATTATTATTATTTTTTTTTTTATACTCTCATGTTAAAAATAAAGTTCTTACGACAGAGAAGTTACTCTAGCGTAGTGGATATATGCCTGCGTGCTGTTGTGTACGTATTTCACTTCCATTTTTCTCACGATGATCCATCTAGTCGTGACTTTGGTTTATCCTTATTGTCATTGGAAGAAAAACAAACGTATGACCTTAAATTAACTTCTTTTTTCTTTTTTTTTTTACAATGTACTGAACGAATAAAAGCAATCGTGTTACTAAATTACAAGCAACAGTACGTGATATATTTATTAGTTGATTTATTTTTGAAATTATATAATACTTACATTGGAAGTTATCGATGAAACGTGCGAAAAAAGCCTAGGGTTACTCAGTCTTCTGTTTTCCTAATACAGTACTAAACTTTAGCATTGCGGGACCATTTTTAAGTGTTTCTTCATCTTCATTATTATTTTTTTAGGTAAATACTGCACCGAGGTCCGAAATATTTAAATGACTGATGCACTAGGCATATTTTTATATGTTTTGAGCTTATATAGCAATTTTTAAGAATTTGTCATCTCCATTATCCCACCACTTAAATAGTGCTAAAAATAATAGCAATATAATAATAAATGACACGTAGCTGATTGAAAATTAAAATTAGCAATCAAGTTTTTCGAGCAATTTGATAAAAATATATTATAATTACTTGGCCCCGCGACTACAACCATGATGAAGAAGGCAGGTGTGGCCTCACGATGACTCACGCGTGACGTCATTTATTGTATTCATGTTACATGCAACTTGCATTATATTATTTCACACCATGTACGGCATAATTTTTACCCTCATATAAACGAGTATAATATAATATATATTTTTGTATATCATAATATATAATATACATACAAGTATCCCATAACTGTTGCGGTAATATTTTATGTTGTAAAATAATTATTATTATTTTATTCAACTCACGCATCTTAATTTCTTTTGTTTACATGTTATTATAAGATTCAATGGACTTTCTTTTATGTAGGTTTTAAAATCATATTAACACACGGGTTTACATATTAAAAAAAAAAAAAAAAAAAAAAAAATTATGATAAAATTATTGCATAATAGCTATCAACAAGTTTTGTTTTATTGCTGCACCTGTGAAGGTAGAAAAGCGCCAAGAGCTCTGTTAAAAAAAAAAAAAAAAAAAAAGGCGTGTCCTTCTGACACATCTCTTTCTCTTGTTCATTTGCATTCAAAAAAATAAAATCAGAGATAATCTGATAGTAATTTTATTGAAATCCCTTGAATTATGATATTTCATCATTATTATAATATGAATGAAGAAAAATATCAATAACTCGAGAATGAACTTCTTTATTATAATAGTCATAGTTTATTAACTTGATTCTTTGTAATGAATATTATGATAAATAAGTGAGAGTTGCATTCTTCCATAAATCTCATTTTAAAGGAAATAAAAATATAATTCATGTTTAGTTCTAGCAAAACGTTATTATTTTAATCTAAATTTAGCTGCCAATTTTTAAATTTATTTGCTGCTTTTGTTTGGGGGGGGGGGGGGGGGGGAAGGGTAAAAATCTTACCTTTTTGTTGTCAAAGATAAAAAATAAATTCTTAGGGGGAAAATTGAGTTCAATTCCTTACAATCTTATGTACAAATACTGTACTTTTTTAACACTTTCTTTACACAAATTGTTTTCTTGTTTTGCAGGCATCAACAATCGATGGACGGAGAAAGGGTGCGTGCCTTTTTTGTCAGGAGTACTTCATGGATTTGTACCTTCTGGCAGAGCTCAAGACTATTAGGCTCAAGGTGACCACTGTAGATATGCAGAAGCCACCCCCTGATTTCAGGTAAGCCCTAATTTTGCTTTGAAGAAAACAGTTCAATTTTCATGCATATCAATGTGCTTATTTTTAGCTTATAAGTGTGCTATTATTCATTAGATAGTACTGATTACTGAAACCAGTTGAGTAATTTTTGTACTTTAGATTCATTTCTAAAAAATAAATGTATAAATGTTTTCGCTAGGACCAACTTTGAGGCAACCCCTCCCCCTATTCTGGTAGACAATGGGCTAGCTGTACTGGAGAATGAGAAAATTGAGCGACACATTATGAAGAATGTACCTGGAGGACACAACTTGTTTGTACAAGACAAGGAAGTGGCCACCCTCATTGAAAACTTGTACAGCGTAAGTCCTAACACTTATTTCTTGCATGTTTTTATTGTTAAATCATTAAACTTTACACTGTATTCATTCAAACGTTTAAACATGATAAGAATACATTAAATTAATAGTTCAGTTTTTACAATTTATTTTAAATTGATTGGTTTGAAACATGATTGTAATAAGTTGGTTTGTAATGTTTAGAAACTGAAATTAATGCTGCTCAAAAAAGACGACACAAAGACAAGCAGCCTGATGATGCACCTGCGTAAGATTGATGAACACCTAGCACGCAAGGACACACGCTTCCTCACGGGAGACACCATGTGTTGCTTTGACTGTGAGCTCATGCCTAGGCTCCAGCACATCAGAGTGGCGGGTAAGTGCACTTAAACTCTCTCTTACTACTATGTAGTTTACTCTCTGGTCATCAAAGTGGTACATCATAATCAGATTTTCCCACGTCCATTGCATCTGCACTTACGTGACAGAAAATTGATTGCCAAATATGCAGATATATGCAGTTGCACTTTTTAAAGAATTCAAATTTTGATAGTTGTGTAGTTTTTAAAAACTGTTGAAAATTGATTAGCATATATTTATTTTTATTCAATTAACTTGAAATTAAGGAGGGAAAAAAATCTTTGAGGCTCAGTAATCTACAGTACAAATTCATAAGAAACGAAAATTTCTTACTAATGCTTTTTGTCCATAAGAAACTATGTTAAATCAAGACAAGAACACAAAGTCACCGGCTAGTATTTTGGTAGTATTGATGGTCTCTCAGTTTGTTAATTTTCTCATTAAGCCTCCTTTTGCAAGTCTTTTATTTTATTTTGAGATATTTTGTTGCATTAGTCAAATAGATAAAACTCTGATTATATGCTAGATTTTGTACCCTTAAAATAATGATAACTTAGATAATAATATTCTATAAAAATAAAACTGATGAGTATAATAATAACCATTTGATCTATTTCAGGCAAGTACTTTGTTGACTTTGAGATCCCTGCAGAACTGACTAGCCTATGGCGTTACATGTACCACATGTATCAACTGGATGCATTCACACAGAGTTGCCCTGCTGACCAGGATATCATCAACCACTACAAGCTGCAGCAGGTGGGGGTCAGTCTCCTTTCTTTACTAATCGGGCAAGCACGGTGTAGGCCAATCTCATTCTTACTAACAAACCTTTACCTCTATACCCTACTCACTCAACCTTTAGAACCATATTAGCAATGGTATATCTAGTTTACTGGTGTTGGAAGCTATCTAAATGTTTCAAATAATTTTCTGCCTCGTATGCTAAAAATTATGACATAAATTATAAGTTCTCCATATTATAATAAATAGGATTAAGTTTTGATTTATAAATACTGTATTAGGAAAAATCGTCTATGCAAAAATTGATAATTAACTGATTTGATAGAAAAACACATAGATAGATTAGGAAAAATTGGGGAATAGGAGAAAGTATGAGTTTACACTAACATAAGCTTATACAATTCTTTTCGGCCTGGAGTACAATATTTTCTCTACCACGGTGTTCCTGTCAGTGTAAGCTTGTACTATCTCCCATTCCCTAATTTTCCCTAGTCTATCTATGTTTTTCTATCAAATCTTTTAGTTAAATTTTTATTTTGTGGACATTAGTTTTGAGAAATTCTCAGTCATGGTGACAGTCATATACATTTCATTTCAACTCTTAAGCTTTCAATTTGTAAAAGTGCTTATTATTATCATTATTTTTTGCAAACTTTCAAATTTCTTATGTCATATCCAAGGCAGCTTGATTAATTTTGCTTCTAAATATATTTTACATGTAGGTAACGTATTAAGTGAAGAGATGAACAATAGTTTTCTCTCTCTCGTGTTGTTTGTACAAATGTGACCTTGACATGATCTACAGTTGTGATACTGTGTTGTGTGTTCAAATGTTACAGGGAGTCAAGATGAAGAAACACGAAGAACTGGAGACCCCTACATTCACAACGTCCATCCCTATTGAGATTGATGACAACTAGAAATGTGCCTGCTTCAACTCTAAATCTATATACCCACCATATTTCTTCCTTGCACTAAAACTATTATCATTCTGTCATACAGAATGCATTTATCTTTCTGTTGACTTACCTAATTTATTTTTTTAGGTCATTAAATGCATTCAAAAAAAAAAAAAATTATTATCAAACTTTTTGCAGACTTAAATAACAAAAATTGGTTATTCTTTGTTTCACACTTGAAAAATTTATATATTTTTCTACTTTGCATAATATATAATTATCATTCATCAATTTTATGTATTTTTTTCTTTTGTTTATTGTGCAATGTAAAATTGCATTTAATTAATTATAAAAATGTATTATAATTTGCTAAAGATAGTTTAATTATTATGTGTTCCGAGTTCCCCCCCCAGTGATGATTGATTCCACCATACTTAAAAAAAAAATCAAAGTTAAATTGCTTTATAAGTGCCTATTCTTGTTAGGTTTAATCAGTTTTAGGTCCATAAGACTACTGTAATTAAGTTTACATTATGGAAAAAATTTATTATCATATTGTAGAATTTTTTGTGTTCTTATTTTTATTTCCTTCTTTTCACATTAATTGGACAATATGTTAAAAATATTGTTAGTTTATATATATGAGAAAAACTAATTTGTAAGTTAAATTTTTTGAAATAACAATAAATCTTTATTCAATAATAGTAGAATTTTATTTCACTCCACAAATATCCCCATGGATTTAAAAAAATAATAATTAAAAAGGTACCAATAACTAACTAATTTTGCGTGCTCAATTTGATGTTTTTAAATTCTTTTATTTCTTACATCTGCATTTTAAATGAATGAGTTGATACAAAAAAATAGTGATAAAAAAGGATGATACACATTAAGAAAAAATAATAACTGAATGAGTAGTTATTTATTAAGGATCATGAAGTAAATTTTACAAAAAAAAAAAAATTTAATAATAATATCTAATATTTAATAATAATGTTGCAAAATGATTGACATTCATTGAAAAGAAATATAAAAAAGAACACTATATTTCAAAATACAAAATAAGCATAATTAGAAGATGAAGATAAATTAGCCTCATGGCTTGTACTTTAATTTTTTATCTGCGGAAGTTGCCACGCCCTTCATGCCGACCTTCGATGCGTCCTTCACCACTTCCTTGACTTAAGAAAGCAAGATGGCCCTTTGGACATTTGTTGGCATAATGACCCTTGCAGCCACACTGAAAATAAATTGTTAAACATCAGTATTAGCTGAATCTTCCTAAAAAAAAAAAAGAAGATAAATTAAATTCTAATTTAATAACTTTCTATCAGGTATTATATATAATTATTAGAATACTTTAGAGGGGGGAGGGGGGAGTACCCTTCTAAAGTACTCTAATAATCATGAGAAAAGAAAAGGAAAGAATCCTGATTATATTATGTAATGTTAAAACAGTACATAAGAAAATAATAGTACAGTATGTAAATAATAAGAGTACTTCGTGTTAAAAATTATAGAAATGGATATTTCTTTAGTTTAGAAAAACAACAATTTTCTAGAGTAGATACATGCTATAGATGTTAAAAATAAATACATACAAAGACAATAGTATGTAAAACGATTAGAACACATCAAATTGAAATTTGATTAAATTTGAAAATTCTCTAATTTGTAGCCTATTGAATGTAAAATGATATCAAATTTCTAGGATGCTTATAACATGTAGATACATATCTGATATGTCATATCTACCACAACAATTAAAAAGATGGGGTTTCTATGTCAAACTGAAACCATACACATACCTAACAATGTACTCTCACACACCAAACGCTGTAAGCACATTTCATCGTATCCGCTCTGATATTTTAAATTAATAATTTACAAGCATGTCCAAACACAACATGGTACAGTACTACTATTGGTTATGTGTTGCAAATGTGCTTGGAATGGGTTTGGAATACATCCGATACATCCAATAAAAAAAGTAATATATTTTAAAAAATAAAAATAAATTAAGACTTCTATCTTATAGAAATAGTACATAAAATAACAACTAATTCCAGGTATAAAATTTATTTTAAATATTTCTGTAAATGTAGTTCTAAATAACATTACCTTGAAACAAGTAACCTCTTCCAATGGTTTCAATACACGAGGAGTTGGATTTTCTGGATCTCCAAATTGCCTATCTCCGCCTCCAAACCTGTTATGCTGCAAGTAAATAAAAATAACTAGTACACGATACTGGTACTAAAAACAGTATCATGAATGTTAATTAGTAGTTAAAGAAATATGCAAGTGAAAAATGGCTAGTAAAAATTGTTTAATAGTATTGGTGGATACATATGAAAAATTGGGCACTGGGTGTTAGTGAGCATTGAACTGACACGAGTAATGAGAAATAAAAAATCTTCAACCCAGGCCAAAATTAAATACACACATCTAACGAGCCTATGTAACTTGAATTAGATGTTGAATTTTTAACTAAATCTTGATTCATAAAAGCATAGATAACTTTTTTTTAGCTACCGGTACCGTTATCAAATAAATATGAAAAAAAAAAAAAATCAAATCAAAAGTATAAAAATATTGGAAAGAAAAACAAACATATAAACTGGAATTGGTACATTTGAAAGAAAGGGGTAGGAGAAACCAGCAAGGACCTTAACATAGTGATGAGAGTCAATAGCACAGAGATAGCACCATATCTCTCTGTGTCTCTAAGGACTGACAAAGGCAAAACACACTCCATTTCTCTGGAGTTTAATACCAAAAGCTATCCAATGTTGTTGTTTTTTTATGTCTCTGTGCTAGCAAGATTTTCTTCAAACTATATGGGACTCTCTTCACTATGGTAAGGCTGTTGCTGGTTTCACCTAGCCCTTTCTTTCAAATTTATCAAACTCACAGTTAAAATAATATAAAAAATAATATTGAATTCATAGTTACAATTTTTGCTACCCTTGGTGGTGGTGGCTGATTTTCAGTGCCTCTCATTTGTTGCTGGTCTTGCTGCTGCACAGATTGCATTTCTGTGGGCATTTTGTGACAGAAGAGAGCTTTGTGTCCAGTCTCTCCACAGTAGTGGCAAGTTAGAGCAGATCTACCCTTGATAACTCCTTCTTTGGCCACAACCTCACTAGGAGCAGGCAGCTCAAATCTTGGGCTGTTGAACACAATTAAGATTAGCAATTGTGAACACAATTTTTTTTCTATTAAAAATTTTATTAATTTTTTTTATTATTAATCTTACAAAGAAAAGAAATGTACAGATTTTTAGTTTCCTTTTTTCCAAAGTAGGCCTTCGTAAAAAAAATGTTCAGTTGGTCAAGATAAAAAAATATTGAATTTCCCCTTCCCCCAGATGAATTAATTTAATATTTAAAAACAAATTCCTAAATATAATTATCAATTTATACTTACTGCATATATTTGCAGTCAGGACCTTCAGGACAAAAGCCAGCCAAATATGAACTGCACAAAACACGACGTACGTGCCTGTGTCGGCAAATAGGACCATGACGACAGAAGCCTCTATCATACCAAGGACAATCTCTGATCTTACTCTCAGGATCAATGTGGAGGAATGGACACTCTTTGTTGTGACAGGCATCTGAAAATAAAAAATATTTTACGTTTTTAAATTGCAAATTAAACATTTTTAACTATGGAATTATTTATGTATAGGTATATCACACGTATGCATATACAGTATTATAAATTCTATTTATTTCAACATATGAGTATACTTACTAAATCTTGAGTAAAAGTAACACTCAGGCATTTTAGTCATGTCAAACTCGTGTAAAAATTCACATTGATCTCCTTTCTTGCAGAGGCCACGTAACCAATGTTTACAAACCACGCTGCGATCACTCCGAACATGTCTGAAAGGACAGGACGCTCCTCTCATGCAACTACCGCGAGGATAAAATGTACAAACTGCACTTGTTGATTCTGAAAAATATAACAACAATAAATTAAAATAACCTCTTTATTTAAAAAAAAAGTGCATATTTTCAAAAACTTACTATCCATGCCAGCGAAAGGTAATGGTAATGCTCCGTATTGTTCCTCAAGTGCAATTTCTATATCAAACTTAAGTCCTTCTACGTTAGCAACTATCAACTCCATAGTTAACTTATATAATAAATAATATATTTACTAGTAAAATGCAGACTCCTGGTATTTTACTATAATGCTGAAAATTTAATATAATTGCGTTAAAAAACAATACACACACAAATGACACAAGGTATTGGTTCGAGCATGCACATTTTGAAGTTAACGATATTAACTTACAGTTAACACATTACTTCTGATTTATTTATTCCTAATTTGTAACAGTATTCCATTTACTTGATGGACACGTTTTTTTGCAAAATTTTAAACAAAATAAATGAGATTTTATGATTTTTCTATTGCAAATAAACCGAGTCAACAAAAGTCAGCTGGAAGGCCCGGCATCATTAACTACACAAGTCAAAGTGCATTAAAGGGTGCAGGTTGTACAAATTAATGGCTCAAATAAATGGTTTCTTTTAAATTTTATTTACATTTTTCATTGAAATATATACTTTATCGTTTTATAATTTACAATTAAACTTGAGCATTATGAGAGTTGAGAGTAGCTTATCAGAATACGTAGTTATCATGGCGCGGGGAAATTCAAACACTCATTGTGTCTTGTTCCAAATTTGCTGCAACAGATCTCAATGCATACAGGACAGGAGATTATGATATATTTTATATTTAATATAAATTATTATATATAAAGTTAGTTTCATGTAAAAATAAATATCATAATAATGCGTATAAGATAACAGTATATAAAACTCGGAATTTAATGTATGTATAGTTCTATAATAATTAATTAATTAATAAAAACTGTGCATATGTGCATATTATATCACGGTGAAAGTTTAAGAAACGATGAGAGATGAGAGGGAACCCAGACTATAGTTTTTAATTATATAATAAATATATTATATATACACATATGCACATACACACACACATTACAAATATGGTTTCCACCACACTCGATCATTGATTGAGACTGATCCATATATACGTACTTGAGCAAAAAATATAGCATATTGACTATAATAAATATAAATTTATTGATAAAAAGATTACATCGTAATATAGATCTTGTCTCATAAACAAATAGCATGCAAAAACAACAATAGAACATTATTATCTACATATATTATCTACATATAAAAACATTACGTCTCCTGTCTCCTTACATCAATTACTGTGTGCGTACTGCGTACCTTTTATAGTAGGAAAAATGTTGTTTGCAAATAAAAAAATTATTTACTTGCATATGATGATAATTATTTTTATTTTCCATAAAATGAGCTATATTTTACACCCGAGAAAAATGATAACAAATAAATAATTATAGCTCATCATAATATATACTACATTTTGTCTGCGTGCGCTTCTTGTAAAACAGTAAAAGGATGAGCCTTATTTAACAATATATAATTATGTTATATGTGGGAGTTATAGGAGGGATCGAAGAGAGAGAGAGAGAGACAGAGAGAGAGAGAGACAGAGAGAGAGAGAGACAGACAGTAGACAGACAGACAGACAGACAGACATGGCAGACAGACAGACAGAGAGGAGACTGATTATATCAATAGAATAAATAATAAAGTGCTATTTCATTTAAATTAAACATTTTAACTTATGACTTGACATTTTTTTTTTTATATTTCTATTATGAAAAAAAAAAAGCTAATATAAATATATATAAATTCTACAACTGCTCGAAAAGAAAACGAATGATTGATCGCGATTGATTTTATGACACGGGGTTTCAACCTAAAATTCATTTATTTTTTACACAATATTTATAATTTTTTCGGAGAAGTATCATAAATATAAATTATCTTTCGTGATACTGATGATTTAAAGTAGTGATATAATTTGTATTTATTCTGATGGGAGTAATAAATGAGGATGTGCAAGGGTGTGTGTTATAATTAACAATGATATGACAATAAAATAAATGTGTAATGGTGTGGTAACTGTGGAGTATACTATTATGTATATGGCTGGAGCAGCCACTCATGCTGACCTTGAAGGGCACCACACACCACACATAATGAATATTTTGGTGCTTGCATGCCCGCATGTGATTGGTTCAGGCCTCCCTACTGCTGTTGTTCTCGTCTGTAAAACGTCTGCTTTGCACTCTCTCCAGCTCCATTCTCGCTCTCGCACTTACTTCTTATCCATCATTCTCTTTGGCTAACTCTCTCCGATCCTTCATCGCATTATTTGTTTGCTGCATTCATTTTTGGTAATTATATAATTATTTTTATATAAATCACAAAAGTACATAAAATAAAAATCTTTCAAACTTGTTATGTAATTAGTAATAGTATAATGTGCACCGCACGGTATACCTATGTTTAAAAAAACATTTGAAAATAATTTATTTTAAGTTTTAATTATTTTTAAGATGCTATGCATCCATTTGGTTTTTATAATTATTTATTTATCATTATATTAACAACTATAAATTTAAAATATTTTAATCTCGTTATGTAATTGAAATAATTAATGCGCGATACACCGCACAAACGCCTGTCAAGAAACACATAGACCATAATTACATGATGGTTTTAATAATTTTTAAGATGCGCACAATACACAAATAAATAATTACTTTGCATATTTTTAACATATAGTATATGCGGTAAAAAAATAGAATTTTTTTCCTTTTAATTTACTATATTTTGGATTGCTATAAAAATATAATTTAGATGTAAATATTTTGTTGTTCACCCTTATTTTAAATGTAAAACATATATAGTTATATAAGGAGGATTATTATATTTTAAAGATAAGTGCACCGCGGAAAACATTTTTATATCCGTTTATATTATTTTTACCTTTTTACATTATTATTCTGTCTCTTTACAATACAAAACCACTGTCTATTATATATAATTATTAATGAAAATAATAGATACCCTTTTTTGCAAAAAAAAAAAAAAAAAAAAGAATATATTTGCATAAAAGGTATGTTCAATTCAAAGCAATAAATTTATTCACTTCCAAAGTTCAAAATGCCGATGGATCTGTACTGCCTGGACGCGAGTCCTCCAAACCGCGCAGTTTACCTGTGCCTCGAGGCCCTCGGCCTGAAGCCTAACAAGAAAGTCGTCAATCTCTTCAATAAGGAGCATCTTGCGCCAGAGTTTGTCAAGGTTAGCTCCTCTTCTTCTTCTTTTTTTTTTTTTTTTTTTTCTAATTTTTTTTTTTTTTTTTTTTTTTTTTTTGTATATAACTATTATAATAATAACATCCGCAAAGTTCGCAATTATATAAATTTTAAATAAACGTATAGTCACCCACTTTTCTTGTTGTTAACTAAATTTGGAAAATACCATCACTATATCCTTCAGGTTTCAGGTTATGGTGAAAAATTGCTCATGCAAATTTTGACATTCCATTACTATATTTAGATGATTTTAACATTCAGTCAAACATATTTTAATATGACAAATTCCTTGGTGATATTTCAATTATTTTGACAATATTGTATCCTATATATTTAAAAATATAATAAAAGGTTAATTTTAATAAATACCTATTTTATTGATACAAGTAATTGCTAATTGTATGGTATATGAAAAATCAATACAAATGAGTTGATTTCTCTCCCTTCAATGTTGTATGGCAATACTCATATAATCTTAATTATAATACACAAAATTACTTTGCAGTTGAATCCTCAACATACCATACCAACTTTGGATGACGATGGTTTTGTTATGTGGGATAGGTACGTAAAATAATTAACATATTGATCTTTATAAAAAAAAAAAAAAAAAAAAAAAAAAATCCTATATGTATAAAATGTATTTTTCTTTTTCATATAATATAAAGTCACGTTATCAACGCATACTTGGTTGAAAAGTATGGCAAGGATGACTCTTTATACCCGAAAGACTTGAAGAAGCGAACTCTTGTGGACTTGAGACTGCATTTTGATACCGGAGTCCTCTTCCCTCGTCTGAGAGATATCACTGTGAGTTTCTATTTCTACCCTTCTACAAATAAAATATATAGTTAAAAAAAGAAGAAAAAAAAAAAAGGCTGCATAAGCATACATTGATGTTTTTAAAAAATAAACTACTCTATAGCATCAGATATGTATCAGATTATAGTGAACAAAATGACTTTATATTGCAATAAAAATAAGTTTAACGTAATAATAATTTTTTTTAAATTAGAGCTTCTTTTTTTAAATAACAAAACAATGATAAATATGATATAAATGTATTATTATAATACTACTATATATGTTATAGTATTTAGCAATTCAAACAAAAATTTAAATTATATATAAATATTATATATATATATTTATATCAATAAAATATACAATTTTCCAGTTTGGGGCTTCTAAATGAAAAATTAATTTCATTATTTTAATTGTAGCATCTTTTTTTCCCCGGGGAAGCATAAATTTTTAGTTGTATTATGCGTCAATATCTGTGTTGTATAATTTAATATAATTATATGATATGGATGCTTTGATCATTCTCTTTTTTATTTTAATTACCTTTGCATTAAAATTATATGCTTCAATAATATATATCTATCATACATATAATTGTCATGTAAACGCAATTTAAGGCGACTTCCTGTACAGTGTGCGGTATTTATGCATTTATCATTTCTGATTCCTCAATATTACTATCATACTTCCTATGTTCATATTAAGCTATACGAATGGAAGCAAACTATATATGTTATTATTATTATTATTTGTATATACATATATATTATATATATATATATATATATATATATATATATATATATATATATATATATATATATATATATATATATATATATATATATATATTTAAATGATTTTATTGACTTTAATGGTTGCCGTCTCATTTGTTATTTAAATAAAAATTATAGGCCTTATATATACATATATCAGCAACCACTGCATTAAAATATAATTATCTCTATACCACGATCTTGCAGTTCCCGCTGTTGTTCCTGAAGTCCAAGGAGATTCCCGAGGAGAAACGAAAGCGCGTATTAGAGGCCTACGATATGATGGAGAAATTCCTCGATGGTCACGACTTCATTGCTGGAGATTCGCTCACTATCGCAGACTTTTGTTGTGTCGCCACTGTCTCCACCCTGGTCGTAAGTCCATCTATATACAGTATACTTATTATTATTATTTTAATTTCATTTCAATTTTTATTTAAATTATTTTAAAACATTGGGTTAATTTATTATAAAAATTAAATTCTTTTCCTCTTATCTTATTTTATATTTTCTTTTATCCTAATTCCTACATATCTTTCCCTAATACATTTTGATTTTGTTCTCATGCGACCGCTTATCTTTTTCTTATTTGGTATTTACTATCTTTTTCAAAAGACAGAACGTATAAATGTGCAATGGAAGTTATAAGTGATGTGGATCAATTGAAATATATATTATTTTTTCCATAAAATGCAATTTAGTGATGACATAAGAAAAAAATTAAAAAAAAAAAAAAAAAACATGGGGAGGGATTGACAGGACAGAATTTAAATCATATATCACCAGAAATAAGTAGACCAGTAAAATTAAATTATTATCTTACTACGAAAAGAAAAGTTATGTAATCGCTTCCAAAAAAATAAAAGCTTTCATAAAGCACTGCGACTTTATATAGCAATTTGACATGGCCTATTCGTTTTTCTTCTTTTCCTGGCACATTTTCTTACAAATATTTAAAGTCTATTCTCAATTTTTAAATTTCAGGAAGGTTTGCGAGTGTCTGCAGAAGGTCACCCACGAGTCTCCGCATGGTTGGTACGTTGCAAGGCGGTCATGCCAGGATATAAGGACGCACAGGACCCAGGGATGACCGTCTTTAAAGGCGCAGTTGATGCTGAGCTCAGTTAAAAAATGGCAATATATCGAGACGTGATCCGCGTCACCTCCCCTACCCTATATTTTCTATATTTTTGTTTAATTAAAAAGGTACATAATATGAAGAAAAATAAATTTCGTTTCTCCAAACTAAATTGTTTTATTTTTAAAAAAATATGCATTAAAATTTAAAACATTAAAACCCTGCACGTATTATACACACACAAAAGTTAATGAAAAATTCTGTGAGAGTTAAGAAATAATGCATTAAATTGCAAAGAAAAAAAATCATAACGTAATAATATAATTAAGTAAAAAAATTAAATATAATTATTAGTATACAATAATTGATATTATTGATGATATTTAGATATGTTAGGATATTAGACATGTTTTTTGTTAAAGGTGTTCTACCCTTTAGTTCCTATATTAGTTTTGATAAATTATTATTTTTAATAAAAAAATACTACATGCAGTTCAAAAGTTTCATGGTAATTACTTAATTCAATATACGTAATACGTACATAATTATATTGTAGCATGCGCCCGGTTTTTGTTTGTAATTCTATATCAGGCAGTTCAACCTTTTAATATATATATATATATATATATATATATATATATATATATATATATATATATATATATATATATATATATATATATATATATATATATATATATATATATATATATATATTTGTGTATATATATATATATATATATACATATATATATATATATATATATACACTTTGCAATTTTTTATAATTTAGTATGAAGAAAAAAACACGAAAATTTATTCTTGATCCTAATTAGAGATTAAATAGAAGAATTACCTTTAAAAATATAGCTCTATAGATATATTAAGTTGTCATATGTTGTGCAGTGAGTATGAAATGTGTAGTGCGCTCTCTGACGACGAGTACACGCGCGGTACATAAGTATATCCCTGTGTGCACTGTGCCTCGAATGGAGGCCTTAAGCATGCAACCTTGAAATTATTTAATATAAGATTTTTTGAATCTCTATTATGTATGTATATATATAATATATATATATATATATATATATATATATATATATATATATATATATATATATATATATATATATATATATATATGTCATCATTACAATTATAAATGATAATATTAACGCATGTATAATATAGTAATCAACTAATCAATGTATTTAATGGCGTGATTAACTGGCGTGATTACCTATAATAATGGAGAGAAGAATCAGAATATTTTATCGGTGTGGAGAGTAGATATGGTAATGCAATGCAATTATTGCATGAATTATAAATTAATGGTAAATTATAGATATAACTGAAAACTATAGGAATTAATTACAAAACTTTTAAATATTTTATCTTTTAATTTCTACGAATGAGTGTTTGAGACGCAATAGATTTTACTGGAATCATTTATATTTTATTAAGACTGCAACAATTTCAACTTTCTTTCCTAGTTTTTTTTTTATTTTTTTTTTATTTATTTATTTATTTATTATTTTTAATTGCATTTTTAATTTAAAAAACATAAATGGTTAAATAAGCTAAACTATCTTGTATTCATTCTTATAAACTTAAAGTTATAGTATAACTCGAACAAAAATATATCAAATTTAAAATAATAATTCAAATAATAATTATTTGAGTAATAATTCACAAAATGAAAATGTATTAAATATAATATAAAACGAGGATTTATTTTTGCGGACCTGTCTTTCAGACATTCAAATTATCTCGTGTTTAATTAATTTACTCCACAGATAATCCTTCCACACATTATTCTGAATTTGTGAATTAGGACAGATAGGTACAGCTCTGGCCAAAAGTTCCCGAACGATTTGCATAGGCAACCCGCAACCACACTATGTTATCTTTATGAGAAAACGCAACGGCCGCCGCTGCCCCGTTCGGGAACTTTTGGCCAGAGCTGTACGTGCGCGCGATAGTATATTATTTTTTTAAACTCAGTTATTATATATTTTGTAAAAAATAAAAAGAAATTTATTTACTTAAACTACCTAATTAATGTATATGCTTAAAAAATAAATAATCTATCAAATTTTCAAAAAGTATAGTAATTTATTTTACGGCTGAAACTCATTTCTTTCGGCTGTTCGACAGAGAATTTGATGATATAACACTGAAAGTAACAAGAATAATAATAATAAATTATAATCAAATTTAACTGCTCGCGAGATAGGCCAAGAGTTTTACTTCTTAATCGCCATCGGCCATTTTTTGTATAATATCATTGACATTATCGGTAAGCTTTTAGGTTAATTATGCTTTACTTTTTATAATAAATGTACTTGAAACTTATTTTAAATATTGATGTAATTATGAGGGGGTTTTTACTGCAAACTTATTCTCATAATAAAAGTTATTCTTAAAGCAAATCCTATAATAAAAAACAAAAACTGCAACATAAGTTTCTGATACTTTTTACTGTAAAAAAAAAAAAACATCTTATAGATTATATTGATAATAATATAAGCAAGTGCTGTGATGATTAGACAAATTTGTCATTCGATATCAATCATTTATATACAGTATATATATATATATATATATATATATATATATATATATATATATATATATATATATATATATATATATACATATATATATATTATTTAAATAAATTATTAAATAAATAATCATCTTTATTCAAAAAAATGCATAGAGAAAAAAAATATATACATTTTTGAAAGGGCGAGGTTTAAGCCTGACAATATGTCTGGTCCACTCTTACACCTAACCCGAACAGAAAACATTCATGAAATTATTTGATTACATTATTCAAAATTATAATAAAAGGGAGATAATAATATACTATGTAGCAAGAAAAAATAATAACAAAAAAAAAAAAAGAAATTTTAAGATAAATATAAGACTTATATTATTTTGTAGCATTATATAATATGTATTTCCTAGAAAATTTATGTAGGGTATAAAAAATGATTACAGAAAAATCAAAATGCCGATGGACTTGTATTGCTTTGATGGGAGTCCTCCAAACCGCGCAGTTTACCTGTGCCTCGAGGCCCTGGGCTTGAAACCTAACAAGAAAGTCGTCAATTTGTTTACACAAGATTACCTGAAACCCGATTTTGTAAAGGTAATTGATCACGCAAATAGTGAAAAATCTTTGTTACTAAATTAGTCGTTAATGAGTATAATAGCTTCAGATATTACACGTGCCCTAATAATAATATAATAAATACATATCAATTCATAATACAGTATAATTATAACCATATGCGTGTAATATAATTTATAGTATGAGACATTAATGTATGCAAAGGAAACCAATA
>OX439132.1:16084442-16129442 GCA_949318235.1 Ecdyonurus torrentis | reverse complement strand
TGCTATAATTGAATTGGGCAACGATATATTTTCTTATATTGCAAAGTGCACACTCAAAGGAGTGCAACACTAAATTATACACACAAAATAATAAATTAGATTTGATTATTAGTCTCGCTTTATTTAACTTTAGTTGAAAACAAAACAGCAGTACAGTAGTACAGTATTATATATTACTGTAAACAGAGAATATTAACATTTGTTATTCAAAAATATATGTATATGAAGGCTTAAAATAAACATTGTAACCCGCAAGTTATATTTAATTATTATTATTATCATTGTGAATTTGCAAATATATGTAACTAATATACATTTAAAATTTTAGTACAGTATATAAAACGACGACTTGCATTATATATTTTTTTTTCTGTTATGTAGTAAACTCTAAAAATGACGTTGTTAACTAATTATTTTTAATAAAAAATAAATCAAACATAAAATATCGTAATTGTGGAAAAATGTCATTGTCATTAATATTTCAGAAAAATGTGGAATGATTTGCATTTTTGTGATATAATTTTAGATGCGTTAGTATAATATCATGTTTAAAATGTTGGTTCTAATTCAGTGATAAGTTGTTATTTTTTTTTATAGTATATCGTTATCAAGTTTTGAAACTGCTATCTCACTCTACTTGCAACGAGTTACTCACGCCTTTATTCTTGCTGCTGTGTTTGTGTGGTAAGCTTTTTATTTCCTCTTATTATTACGAAGAAAATCTGATTGAAATTCACAATTTGATAATATTTGATTTGATAATTTATCACAACAGCACAATTTGATAATATAATTTAAAACAAATTATTGACGGAATAGTCTGATATGACCTTTGTAAGAAACAGCTAAAAAAAATTTAACAGAAAAAATGATCTATCGGCAATATAGTTTTAAAATAGAAAATAAGCCATTCAATTTTGGCTCTAAAACAATATATCTTATTATGTATATTATGCTATAGCATAGCAATACTGTATATAATATATATATAGAAAGAAAATGAAATTTTTCAAAGCTGAATATGATATTTTAAATAAAAAATGTATAGGATCAAAATGCCGATGGACCTGTACTGCCTGGACGCGAGTCCTCCAAACCGCGCAGTTTACCTGTGCCTCGAGGCCCTCGGCCTGAAGCCTAACAAGAAAGTCGTCAATTTATTTGCAAAAGATCAAATGAAGCCAGATTTTATCAAGGTAATTTTATAATGGAATATGTTTGTTGCCACATTAGCTTTTATAAGATAACGCGGTGTACATCATGAAGTGATAATACTGATTATACGCGATATATATAGTTATATGTTATTTATTATATATGATAAAATTTTAAAATTGATGAGTTATATTCTATAACAATGACTCATAATATATTTATAATATGTTGTATTTTACTGTGAAATCAATATATCATGAACTGTTATCTCTGTATTAGTATGTAACATATTTATAGCAAGTAAGATGACAAATCCGCATGTAAAACCTTATACGTGTGTAGTTTATTGCATTTAATTAAAGGAGAGTGGAAATAAAGATATTTTGAATTTGAACGTTTAACTTTAACATATGGTTGCACAAAAACAAAACATTTTTACCTGAGCGATTTTAGAAAATGTTTTAAATTGCTGTTGTGGTCTTGAAGAGTACATTCAGTAAAACTGATTTTTCCAGAGGCTTGTCTGAGATATATAATATACAACTCATAACTAACCATTATTTTAAATAACCTTAATATGTGTAATGCTCCTGATAGTAGAAACTAGTAGATAGTAGAAACTTAATATATTAAGAGATATAGTTTTAAAAAGTTATCTAAAATGATATAGATATTTATTGCATTGAAAAACATTTTAAATTTCATTTTATATCGACGCACCTTCCTCCAATATCAATAAAAAGGTTACTTGCGATGTATTTGTATACACACACAAATATAGACCTATCTATAATCAAGCGCATTATAACCTATCTATATATATAGGCCCTTTGTATAACGATATATTTATTTATTACCCCACAGTTAAATCCACAACACAGTATTCCAACTTTAGTTGACGATGGGTTTGTTATTTGGGACAGGTAAGTAATAAACTTACAATTTTTTAGCATCCTTTTTTACTACAGTGTAAATTTGAAAATAATATAAGTTTTATTTATTTAATAATTTATATTTGCTTTTTTTTAGTCACGTTATCAACGCATACTTGGTTGAAAAATACGGCAAGGACGACTCTCTATATCCCAAGGACTTGAAGAAGCGAACTCTTGTGGACTTGAGACTGCACTTTGATACCGGAGTCCTCTTTCCTCGACTGAGAGATATCACTGTGAGCTTAAATTGAAAAAAATAAAAAATAAAAATAATAAAAAATACTTTATACTGTAATTTACGTATAATAATATACTGTACAGTATACGTAAATACTAAATACGTAAACTAAATACAGTATACTAAATATATTTAATTTAATAAAAATTAAAATGCAATTGAAATTTATTTTCTGCGATTTGATACATTTACAGGCACCGCTGTTGTTCTTCAAGTGCAAGGAGATTCCCGAGGAGAAACGAAAGCGCGTATTCGAGGCCTACGATATGATGGAGAAATTCCTCGATGGTCACGACTTCATTGCTGGAGATACGCTCACTATCGCAGACTTTTGTTGTGTCGCCACGGTCTCCACTCTGGTCGTAAGTTCATAGCGTCTGATATCTGATATACAATACAATCAATGCTATATTTAGGAATACCTAAATTTAGATTTAATTTGTTATTTTATATAATTATTAATATGTATACAAAATTTAATTAAGATTTTATCAACTTGACTGTAAAACGTCAAAATATTCAAATCAAGACAATATTATCTGCTGAAATTTAGGTAATTGCTGTAGAGAGCAAAAACAATTTTAAACTTAAATCGTAAAATGAATGAAAGTTTGCTATAAATCAAAACAAAAGTAAATAAATTTAATAAATTTAATTATTCCTCAAAATTTATTGCCACATGCACTTTATCTGTTGCGCGGATGATACATTTTAACTGAATTAGTAGAGTGTAGATCAGTTAATAAAATATATTATATAATGAAAAAACCTTAATAGTTTTAAATATATGCTTGATAATCGTGATATGTTTATTATTTACTATTTACTTTATTATCATTTTTATTATATACTACACTATAATAATTAATATACGACATAAGACATAATATACTGTATACAGTACATTAATACCTTTCTTGTTTATGTACAATCTATGAAGCTATCTTAAAATAGCCCAGCTATTGTAAAATTATCTTCGTCTTCTTTTTATATTATCTTTAATTGCATTGTACTTCAAAATTTTAGCAAGGGTTACGCTTGCCTGCTGATGGACATCCCCGTGTTGCAGCGTGGTTGGAGCG
Source organism: Ecdyonurus torrentis (assembly GCA_949318235.1). Classification (NCBI taxonomy): domain Eukaryota; kingdom Metazoa; phylum Arthropoda; class Insecta; order Ephemeroptera; family Heptageniidae; genus Ecdyonurus; species Ecdyonurus torrentis. Next base: position 16,126,032 of record OX439132.1, on the reverse strand, counting down.
GTGCAAGAATGTTATGTCAGGTTACCATAACGCTCAAGATCGAGGCCTGGCTGCTTTCAAGGGGGCAGTGGACGCAGAACTACCCTAATAATTTAAATTCAAGTGCATTAATTTATTACATAATAATTTTCGAGAATTTAATAAATTATAGCAAATCAATATAATGTATTTTTATTTTTCTTGCAAATCAAAGCCTTTTTAATCTTCCTCTGTTGATAAGTATTTTGATTTTTTTTTTTTTTTTTTTTTTTTTGCCGAAAAGTAAATTTTCTTGTAATTAAATACATTTATCAAATTTGCATTAAAAAAACAACATTTTTTCATGAAATTTAATTTATATATTAATATTATTATTTTTAAGTTTGTATTTTTTATTTATTGTATGCGAAAAACAATATTTGCAATGAACAATAAATTTGCTTGCCGATTGCATGATAAGTTGTTTTTTTTAATTATTATATTTTTTTAAGAGGCTACCCTACAATCCAATTTATTTCACAATGCAAATATTCCTCCAAGTATACAGGTTATTGACATTGTAATCTACAAAATAGTGTTACTTTATATAATAACAATAACAAATGAAATAAATAGTAACATTGGACCACTTGCAATAAAATGTTTTTAAGCAGCAAGTAAGTGAAAACGATTTTTACATAAGAAATGCATTAAGAATTATTCAAATTATTTTAAAAAGTTCGTTCATTGCAAAGTGGTCAATTAATTATATATAGTTTTTAGATTCTCGTTGCTAAAACAAAATCAACCAACCAACCACCATCAATCAATTATGAACTTTTTTTAAAGTATCTATAATCTCCAATTATATTTTTAAAGATACGGATAAAGTATGCAACAGCTTAAATAATTAACCCCCGTAAGCTGCGACACTAACTAACTAGTTAAACCGTAGTTAAGTTGTTATTTTGATTGTTGCAACAATTAAAAAAAGATACCTAAGGTTTAACTAGAGGTTGCAGCTTACAGCCCTTTAGTCCTTGAATTCAAAAAAAAAAAAAAAAAAAAGAAAGAAAGAAAGAAAAAAAATCGTAAAATCGTAAATCGTCAAGGTTTATACCTTGGTAAATCGTCATATTTTTTATGTTTTTTGGCTATATATAAATTAATTAAGGTACTACTTTAGGGTAGGAGTGAAATTTTTTTTATTATGACTTTGAATTAAGTTCAGACTGGTGTACCCAAAAATGAAATCAAAAAAATTCTATCTTAAAAACTCTCGTCACAACAGAGCGTCAAAGTATCGCAAATGCCCCGCCCCCTAATGCTAATGAATCTATATTTGGACCCCAATTTTAACCCACTTCAATTTTTTTTCAGCGGTTAAAAAAAATACCAGCTTGTTCTTCGTGTTGATTTTTAATGAAAAATGATATTTCAGATTTTTCTAGAACGAATTTGTCGAGAAAAAAATTATTGCAAATTGACCCATGTTAATTTGAATATGCAATCTTCATTAATTTTTTTCTCTATAAATGTCTCGTAAAAATCGTTTAAAAAGTCAAATTCATTAAAACTTGATCTATAGAACAAACTAGTATTTTTTGTTTAGAAGTTGATCAAGAAAAATTTTGCACACTGGGAGCTTGAAGTTTTGTATGTTTTGCGTGTTAAAGGGGGCGTTTCCCAACGACTTTTAATGCTAATTTGCGGAAGATTTCATTTGAGCCGAAACTTTTTGGAGTATAGAGAATTGTTCCTTGGTTCATTATGAACCTAAAAAGTGATATTAAATTAAATTTTACGACAACATCGCTACCCTAAAGTAGTACCTTAAAGGACAAATGTTAGCCTTCTTCAAAACTGTCGAAGATGGAAAACTTGTTGTTAGTATAAAATTTTGACATTATGGAGACTTAAAACAAATCAATAAATAAAATTTAAATAGATAACAAATAAAAAAAAATCGGTTCATTCTTTTTTAAGTATATTTTTAAGCGCCTACAGATTATGCAACTTTTTCTGCGTTTCTGTTAAACAAATTGCCTATCAGTTAAGGATACTCCTGCTTGCCATCATGCTGCTTGCGAGATTGCGATTGTGTTTTGTTTTCTGTTTGTTTTCCACAGCTGTGTTGATTTTACGTCGGAAAGATTTGTTTTTCTTGAAGTTCTGCTTTTCTTTTAGTTTTTTTGGATTAATTAAGCAGGATATATTAATTATTATTCAAGATGACGGACCCAAATGTTATGGATAAATCTCTCAGATCGGTTTTCGGTAAGAATATGCATAGAAAAAAATGGAGTGAATTAAGAAATTATTTCACCACCACTTTGACGCTTTTCTGTATGATAGTTTTTCAATGTGTATTTTTTTTTCCTTTCAGTGGGAAATATTCCATACGAAGCCACAGAAGAGAAACTTAAAGATATATTCAGTGAGGCAGGTCCTGTACTTTCATTTAAGTAAGTATGTATATGATAATTATGCATACAAACAACATGCATATAGCATATATTATGATTATGCATAGTATGTATGTACATACTTTATTCGCAACATTTAAATCATTGCTAAATGCATGCATATATATGGTGTTTAACCATAAATCTGAATGTATAAAGTAAAGACTCATCCTTTTTTTTTTCTTTTTTTTTTTTCAGGCTAGTATATGACCGTGAAACTGGAAAACCAAAAGGCTATGGCTTTTGTGAGTATAAGGATCAAGAGACGGCTCTCAGTGCTATGCGCAACTTAAATGGTTATGAAATCGGTGGTCGTACGTTACGAGTTGACAATGCTTGTACGGAAAAGTCTCGCATGGAAATGCAAAGTAAGTTTCCTTGTACATACACAGTATATTAACATACATGCAATACTATTTTTCTTTTCTTTGCTTAGTTCTGCTGCAGGGACCAGTGGTTGAAAATCCTTATGGAGATACTGTGGATCCTGATAAAGCTCCAGAAGCTATCAGTAAAGCAGTAGCTTCGTTACCTCCTGAGCAAATGTTTGAGTTGATGAAACAAATGAAACTTTGTTGCCAGGTAAATTATTCTTTATCAAGATACCGCTTGGTGTTGATATAAGAAGGCTTTATTACATGGTAGATATTGTTTTCTTCTTTTTACCAGAACAATCCTACAGAAGCTCGCACTATGTTGATGCAAAATCCTCAGCTGGCTTATGCTTTACTTCAGGCCCAGGTGGTTATGAGAATTGTTGATCCCATCACAGCGTCTGTAAGTTATAATAACAGTTGACAATTTTAAGAGTGAAGCCTAGTTTTTATTTATTATTATTATTATTTTTTGGCTTGGATTTAACTATACAGTACATGATATGTAATCTTGTAACCAAAATACCTATTCAGGCTTGGATTGACCATAAGAGGAGGTCAGCATTTGCCAATTGGCACCCTAAGACAAAACAAAACAAAAAGGTTATGGTAACCCCCATATACTTTATGCCCCCCTTTAGCTTGGTTGCCAACTAGCACCAGAGGACCCAATCTGAGCCTGAACCCATATTTTTGGAGTTTAATTTTCTTTGAAGATATTACGTATTTTAATTAAGTTATGCATATTGCATTGCATTCATTTATAAACTCATGAAGCAGCACAATATATATATATATATATATATATATATATATATATATATATATATATATATATATATATATATATATATATATATATATGTATATATATATCCTGAAAACTATATTATTTTTTATTTTCCCAGAGCATGTTGCACAAGTCGAACCCTGTGCCTAAGCAACTGGTTCCCTCCGACAAACCAATGCCCCCTGTGCCCGTACCTGCACCAGTGCCGGCACCAGCACCATTTGTCGCTCCTGTACGTGCAAGACCAGAGTTTGTTCCTGGCCAAGGCGAAGCTTGGCCTGCAGCTGGACCCAACATTCCATTACCTGTGCCTAGACCTCCTCAGGTGACCACCATGCCTCTTGCACCAACAGGTGAGTGCTCATTCACAACAATGATAAAGTTTTTATGGGAGATAAAAATAAAGTATAGTACTGTATTTTACTTAATCCTTTAATCTTGAGCATTTTAAAATATGTCTTTCATTAGATTTTAATTGTCTGATGAATTAAAAAATATACAATGTTCAGGCAACTGAAGTCAGTCTGAATATACTTTCTTTCTGGATTGTAAATTATTATTGTTGATGATAACTTCCCTTTGGCACTATTCTAATTTGTGTTAGTTCTCATTTTTGGTTTTCTTCTTGACTAAATTTTAACTTATGAGTAGTTACCAATAATTGTCTACATCCACAGGCCAGGATCTCGACATGCGTCACCTGGATCCTCGTGCTGCAGCTGCTGCTCGTCCAATGGACCAAGACTTACGGATGCCACCCATTGTTAACATGCAGCCTGCTATGCCTGCTCGAGATCCAAGAGGAGAAAGAGGATTCCCAACTAACGATGGTCGTGACTTTGAGCCGTGAGTAACCAGACTGGCTATTTATTATTATTTTTTTTTATAACGTCTAAATTAATTTATTCCTGTATTAGGTATACTGTATGTTGTATTGAAAACTTATGTTATTCCATAAAGAATAGTATGTGCAAGGCGTAGAACACCTTGAACAAAAAACTTGCCTAATATCCTAAGATACCTAAATATCATCTTTAATTTGGCCGGAGTCATTGATTTCTAATTTATTTTCCATTCACAAAATGTCAGTTGCGGGTTTACTACGTCACAACTCACCTGGTCTACGCGCGTGGAAACAGGCGAGCTGTGACGTAATAAACCCGCAACTGACATTTTGTGAATGGAAAATAAATTAGAAATCAATGATTCTGGCCAAAATAATGTTGATTTTTTGGTATGTTAGGATATTAGGCAAGTTTTTTGTTGAAGGTGTTCTACGCCTTTAATGCAAATTTGTGCTGTTTAAAGCACTGCAAAGTATCTGGACTGTGTTCATTCTGGTATTATATTCCACCATAAACATTAATATTGCTGTAAACTTTTTTTGCGCTGTTTTAAAAACAGGAGGGCTGTAGAACTAATTGTACTTAAATTAACAACATCTTTCAGTGTATATGGTTTCATTTTAGTTTTGGCTTCTCTGAAGATGTTTAATGTGATCGTAAAAAAAAAAAAAAAAAAAAAAAAAATCTTAATCTTGGTGGCCTAACCAACTTTGGCTTATTTCTCACCATTGGTATTAAATTGGGTTGTTGATTTATTTGGCAACATTATCTTATATTGCTTGGATTGTCATTTTTATAACAGGTAAATTTTTGATGTAAATATTTATCACCCCACAAAATATGATGTTTTAATACAATGATAATTTCTTGTCAATTTTTCTTGTCCAGTCACCTGTGATGTTTTTATCTCTGTTACAGTCCTCAGCATTCGGACAGTGCTGAGAGGTTGGTTTCTTTAGTGGTTTGCATGTCAGCAAGTCTTTATTGTTTGCAATAAATGCTTGAGTATTTATAAAATATGAAGTGGAGTCATCTTTAATTTTGTTCTTTTATATGTTTTTATAATCAATTTTAATTTACTCCACTTAAAATGCTGTATCTTTTATTATGTACTGTGCATTAGAACAAGTCATTGTTGTAGTGGAAAATATGTGTATCTCACTTTTTATCACGTGAAACAAAATGTGTATCTCGTTTTTTTGTCATGGCAAGCAAAATGTGTAGTATCTCATTTCTTCTCATGGGAAGTAAAATGTGTAACTCTTTTCTCAACATAATGTAGGTGGTGTTCCGAGTTACACATTTTGCTTGCTGGGACAACAAATGAGATACACATTTTGATTCTAATGATAAAAACGAGATGCACATATTTTCCATAACAACATAAAAGTACAGTACATTAATAACTTTGTGCAGTGCAGTGCTTGAAATAATTATTATTTTTATTTTTTTTTATTTATTTTTTTTTTTTTTTACCCACCCCAGTTTAGCTATACTGTATGTATAAATATTGTGACTTTTCTACCATGTATATTTTTAATATCATTTCATTATTTTTTGTTAATTTAAAAGAAAATTCAGTTTGCATGTTGTATTTATAATTCTGTCTTTTTTGTCCATAATAATTAATATCTGCTTGTTATGCACATTTAATATTTGTGTTTTACTTATGTTGTGGCATGCCAAAGTTTCAATGCTCATATTGACAGAACTAACTCTTAATGTCTTTCTTCACAGTCCATTCCCACGAGATCCTAGACGAGACAGAGATATGCGCGATCCTCGTGCTAACTTTGATGCCAGGCCTGATCCCAGAGCCAGTAAGTATCTCAACTTGATAAAATGCTATTATTACACTAGCAATATGTATTTTAATTAAAATATAGCACTGAAAACGTTTTTTTTTTTTTTTTTTTTTAAGTGAAATATTTAGTAGTCAGTGGCTTGCAATTTGACTTGTTGGTTTGAATAGCTACCCTTTAAAACATATACTGCTTTCTGTTTCCAAAAAGTGGCATGAAGCTATGAAGAGTGTGAGCCAAGGGGTTGTGGGTATAAATACTATGCAGTCTTAGTCACTCCAGCAATTATTTTCAGGTTGCCTAGGCTGCTAGAGTGAAAGTTTATTGTTAGTCCCTCTGTCTCTCTCTAAAAAATCTGCTCGAATTAACCTATAGTGTACTACGTTTATGACTAGTATGTACCTTGCTGTACACATCTGCGTGCACTGAGTTATTATAATTATATTAATTTCCTTGAGCAAGGTTCCTTGTCAGCTTCATCTTTTGTATCTGCCATTTTCTAAAACTTCCTAATCTATCTATGCATTTTTATCATCAGAATTATTAGCTATCTTATATTACAAAGCAGATTTTTTTTCCTCATTAATTAACAGTGTTTTTAAATTTGGCTATTATTGAGTGTTTACTTTCTTCAGGTCAAGCTCCTCCTGCACCTGCCCCTGTGCCACGCCCGCCTCCAGTGGCAGCCCCAGTTCCACCACCTACACGACCCAACATAACAGCAGCCATGGGTGGAGGTAGTGCTTCGGACCAGGAGAAGGTAAGAACAAGCAATGTCATATAGATCACTATATTTACTTTTCCAACATTGAAGCTTACTAAAATTCTGACGCAAATGTTTTATTTATCATTCCCAGGCTCAGCTCATCATGCAGGTACTTCAACTCTCAGACGAGCAGATTGCAATGCTGCCACCAGAACAAAGACAAAGTATTCTTGTTCTTAAAGAACAAATTGCAAAGAGCGCACAGCGCTAAATATTCCATCATAATCTCAACATTTTCTTTTTTCAAGTATTGCACATCATATAAAGATTAATTGACGTATAATAATAATACTGTATCTTCAAAACTAAGCTAAATGTAGTGACTTAAAATCATGTCATTTTGATTTTCTTCTTATTAAACAGTGTTTTTACTTCTATAATTTAATATTTTTTAATGTTTAGTATGTAAATTTACTGTATATTAAGATACTATAATGTTTATCATGCTGAAATACCACCATACTACTGATAATAAAAGACGCTTTTATACAGTACTGTATCAATAGTATTTCTTTATGAACAACTTCAGTTACTTTGGAAACTACCTAGGACCAGTTAATCAAAAGGAGATAAAAAACTAAATTAAAGCATGTTAAAATATATTGCATGGAAATCTTCAATTAATAGGAAACAATAATAGGGTAGGATGTTATTATAATGCAAGCAATTGACTACAAATTTTAGGAATGGGATTTCCAGAGAAAAGATTTTTTTATAACTTTTATTATTTTTAATAATATATATGAGAAATAATTCATTTTATTACAATTTAATGAGTACAAAAAGCACTGAATTAAAAGTTTCACACCATATAGCACTGTAAAATTACATAATTCCCAATAAAAAGTTCAGTTAGAGAAAAAATGTATGAATTACATAGATTAAAAAAAAAGGCAATGCATTAATTCATTAAATTTTATCGACAACTAAGTAAAAGGTGTGATTGAAATATAAAAGAAATATCCCTATAGAAACAAATTATTTAAAAATTACAACCACTGCTAAAAATGAAACATTTACATCTTAATGCAAAAGAACATTTTCTTCTTATATTACAAATATAGTCCTACACTTTGTTAAATTTCATCATGTTTTTAACATGTATTAGAGCATAATCATATACATACCAATTTCAAACATAATATACAGGGTGTTTAAAAGTTTGGCACACTTTTAAAGGCTTATAAAATCTACAGGATAATAAATTTTCAGAACGTGCAATACATCACATGTAAGTCCTGTTTTTATCATTTTTTTTAAAACCCCTTTTCAACATTCAAATTCAAGTTTTTTTTTTTTTTTTTTTTTTTTTTTTTTTTAAATGATTGCCATGTTATGTTTGGGTCTACTGACATTGCAAAGGTACTCTAACATTTAACACATTTTGTGGTAACTAAGGGTACGTGTGGGTGAAGTGCTCACTGCTCTCACAGTCAGAAAGAATTAAACATTATATCCTTAAACATTAAATTTCGAACAGATTTTCTCTTTGGTAATTTTTGTGATATTTTCACTCATTTTAACTTTGAACTTCAATTATTCCAATAACATCCCACCTCTATTAACTTTAACCTGTACTTTAATCAGGGTTGAGATGGTCATCAGTTATTACAATGTTAACAAAAATTCATAGAAACTTGAACCTTCCTTTCAATGCATCAAATTTCTTATTCCTTGGTCAAACAAAATTGCTATTTTTGTTTCTGATGCAGTGTTTTATTTATTATTATTACTATACATTCTGATATGCCGATAACATGGGAAAAATATTTTTTTGACAATTTTGCTTTTTTGTGTCTAATAATGTGCAAAACTCCAGCAATTCAAATTTTGAAAATTGTTTCAAAAGTGTAAGAATCAGTACTTAAATGTTATGTGTTGCAATTCCTGAAAATATCTAGTCTTGGTTGCTTTACAAGCTTCTAAAAGTGTACCAAATGTTATGAACCCCTCATATAAGGCAATAAGGTCATACAAAATGTACAAGCAAAAATATGAAAAATCATATTTTCTTTTTATTATAACTGAAAAAAACAAACAAACAATAAAAATATAGTTTATATATTGCAATTATGGTAATCCACAAGTCAATTAAGTAATAACAGAAATGTAATGATTTTGTGGATCTTTATATCTTCTGTCAACCTATCTTCAAAATACTTATTATGATAAACAACAATTGATGTTACTTTTATTGCAAGTAGACTCCTAGCTGGAGGGAAGTTTGCAGAAGCATCTTCAGTCCTGGCATAAAAGCCGAGATCTGGGAGAAATCAGGACCTGATACCATCTGTGTATGGAGGAGAAGACCTGAGCTGTAGTCCCCACCTTGTACAAACTGTGCCATTTGTTGTAGTCCTGCCAGGGTTGTTGCTGATAACTAAAACAGCATTCACAATCAATCAAATAAAACCAAACACGGCACAAAAAGAAAAGGTGTTAAGGAGAAAGGTATGATAAAAAAAGGGACATATAGCTTACGTAGGGCTTAAAGTAGAAATTTTCTTTTACCAGAGCGCTCAGTACCCAAGAACTCAAAATAGCTCCAGAGGTGTCATAAACGCCATGTTAAATTTGAGCTTTTTACCAGAGCTGCGTTCCTGTAAGCTCCGGCTCACTTAAAGCCCTGATATAGATTATAGTACACTCCCCCTGGATAAATCTGACCGCAGCGTTCATGTCTCCAAATGTTAAATATATGATGAAACTTTAACACGACCGGTCAGATTTATTCGGGGGGAGTGTACATCATGCTGTTCATTTGTTTACATTATTTACTGTAATCAACCAATTAAGATATAACTGGACTGTAAGGGACTCTCACTGTCCATTTCTCAATACAATATCAAGTATTGTAACAATAATAATAATAATAATAGAACATGACTTACTTTATACTCTCTCAGAGAATCATAGAGAGATTCCAATTTTCTAGCAACATCTTCCAGTTTCCGTCGTGTTTGCTGAAATAAAAATAATCAAGTAATTGCCACAGTCGAGGTAATCATAAAGTGGTATTTACTTACAGGATTGCCAGCTGCATTTGCACACCTGTCTCTCAGCTCATCAAAGATCTGTGGCAAGTAAGCATAGGCCTCTGGTATAGGAGGCTTTGGTTTGGGAGGCTCTGCAATCGTTGCCTGAGCAACAGGAGGTTGAATTTGTGGTGCAGGCTGCATGTAGGCTTGTGGTTGAGGGCTGAATGATGTAGGGTATCCTTGGGGTTGAGTGTAGGAATTTTGCATCATTGGAGGTGCTGCTGTCGGAGCTCCATACATCCCTCCATTCATTTGACCAGGCTAAAAATAAAAACAATCTTTCTATGAGTATATTATATCTTGACCTTTCTTGTAGAGGATAAAAATCAATGTATTTTATTTTTATTTTTTCATCAGTAAATTTTCATCTTACTCTTGCTTTTAGTATTGTGGATAAATAGCATTTTATTTTCAATGATCTTCAGTTTCTCCTTTTTTCCTTCAATAACATTGATTGAATACACAACATTTCATAAGTAAAAGAATTAAAAATATATAGTTCATATAATTCATACCTGAGGATGCAAAATAAAAAAATAAAAATATAAACTCAAAATTCCAATTATAAAAGACACCATAAAAGTATTTTCTAAGTTTGAAGGAAGGTTGAAAAGAAGTAATAAGATATGTTTGCTGTAATAAAGAAAAGTAGAAAACCAAAGAAAAACAATAAAAGAAACGTACTGTATTACTGGGCGCAGCTGGTTCTGAAGGTGCTGCTCCAAACAATGGGTGGGTAATTGGGGTCTGAGGCACAAACTCTGGCTTACTCTGCAAAGGCCAATGACAACAACATCAAACAAAAATACACCAAAGTCAAGAGCATTCACTCCAACCTACTGGTATCTACAATACGTAGCTTCTTTATTTAATCTTACTCTATGTGTGATGTGAATAAGTTTAATACTTCAAGTGAATTTTAATTTGAATTCAAGCAATAAGATTTGTATGGATGCACTGCACAAAGTATATCAATGGAAACAGAAAAATACTGCATAGAACAAAATGATAAAAATGAATACAATAGATACAAATATAAAAGAAGGATTGATTTTTTAGAAAATTTTATAATTTAACACTCATGCTTACACTCAAGCTGTCAACATTGAAATAAAAATATCAAGGCATAAAAAAATACATAAATAATTATAAAAATTATGTGATAATGAATTTAAGTAAAAAAAATACAAAAATTATTGTAATTTAATGCAAATATTTAGCAGTAAGAAGCACTCACTTGTGCATGCAATATGGGATTAAAAAAAAAAAAAAAACTATACACAGTAAAAATAGCTTACCTGTTTATTTTCAGACATGGGAGGTGGATCATTCCACCCAGGAGGTCCTTGATGGCTGATAAAAGGTTGTCTAACTTGACGTGGAGGTGCTGGGGCTTGGGCAACCTCTGAAATACATTAAAAACCATTTTAAAATGACTGAGTCAAAATATTATTTGTGCAAATCAAATAGTAGTGCACATTGCTATAAAATGAAATTTTGCGTCTCACTCTAACAACAATGCAGAAGTATAGCTTGTTGATGGTTAAAATACTCACCAGGTTGATTATCCTGTATCATTGTTGAAGGGTTATACATTGTTGGCATCATAGGTGTAGGTTGTGTTTGTTGTTGTGGCATGAAGGGTGATACAGACTGTGCAACTCCACCATATGCTTGGTTGCTACCATATGTGGAGCTGTTGTACATTTGTCCTCCATAAGGACTGGAACTCTGCACTGACGGGTCAGCCACATATTTTCGTCCTGAAATAAATGACATCATCATTTAGTACTTGCCGTAAGAACTATCTGAATATCACACAGTACACTGTAAAAAGCTTACCTGCTAATCCTGTAGGTTTAACTCCAGTGTTGGTCGTGGGTGGGGTATTAGGAGGAGCAGTGAAGGATGGTTGCATGTACGGCACAGGACTGGCAGATACTGGTGGGAATGTATTGTTGTAAGCTGAAGGATATGCTGCTTGCTGAGCATCATAACTAGATGACTGACTGGTTGTTCTTGATCTTGCTTTGTAACTCAGTGGAGATTCATACACCTGATCTGCCATCTAAAAATTAAATTGAAATTTTAATTAATTCAATCTAATTGTGTGTGTTAACTGTTAACCATTAAAAAAAAATTTCATCATGTACATGAGTCAATTGTCACAGTTCTTTTCCCCCCTCAGTTATAAAACATAGGTTCATACAAGGGGAAAAAACTATTGAAATTACCTGAGGGTATGTAGGTTGAGCTAAGAGATGTCCACTGGTCCTTCGTCCTTGAGTAGACAAACTCGTCCTTGGTGCAACATGCTGTCTAACTCCTGGACCAGAAATTCCAAGGCTTTTCTGTAATCTGTCTTTAAGCTCCAAGGCAGCTTCCTGCAAATAAATCAACATTTTGTTAAAAAAAAAAAATCAAGCAATCATTTAATTTTATTCCAATCTTCTTAAACATGCCAATAAAAATAAAATATTAGTTATAATATAAGGCAATGTATACCTCATGAGCTGATTCCAAGTAATTCAAGGCTGAATGAAAAGATCCTTGAGAAGCCAGTAAGAATGCATAGTTGGTCATGAGCTGAGCTAATGCCAAAGAAGTTTGAACCTGACGACCCTGTTGTCTCTCTGCTGCCTGCAGCAGTGCTGCTACTTGGACAAGCTCCTGGAATACAAAAATGATAATATTTTCAATACAGTATTTCAAACTTAAATCATACACAAAAAGAAAGTAAACTATAGGCTACAATAAAGTGGTTATTGATACTAGCATTAAAAACAAATATTTTGAGTTATACGATATTACAAACACTGATTAAAAATCACAAAATAGACTATACCTGAAGTTGCAGAGAATTAGTAGGTGCTCCTTCATTTCCCCAACTCTGCACCAACTTGTCAATATTTCCAGAGCATAAGTAGCAAACTTGGGCACTTTTAGAAAAACCAGTATCATTTTCAGCTTCTAAACGAGCACCAAGATGTTCTGAAACATAATAATATATTATGTAAATCATATATGCAACTTATATAAAAAAAAAAGTACTAACCACAAAGTGCGTAAAACTCATCTCCTGTGGTGTGGGTGATGGCTGCTGCCAAGGCTTGTTCCCATGATGAAGTAGTACAATGACTGACAACAGAACTCCAGTCTTCAGAGACAGCTGCACTGATGATACGAGAGAGCCAACCACTGCATTTCTAGTGCAAAAATTACAGTACTCAGATTATAGTATTTTCACAATTATTAGAGAAATTTTTGTATTCTGAATTAAAAAATAAAATTTATAATAAAATAATAATAATAATTGCATAGAAAATATTTTTAAGATGTTAATTGTTTGCTTACCTCAAAGTATCTGTATTGTGTACGAGCTAAAAGTTCTGCTCCTCCAGTCATCGCTAACAACAGAGCATCTGCCATACGATCTTGTCTGATACAAAGCTCTACAGCAGTTTCTGTATGACCTAACAATAAGGCTTGACCAATCAGGGAATCCGCATCTGAAACTGTAGTAAAAACATTTAATAACACACCATTTCACACAAGAAAATGAGGGAGAAGGTGTTTAATGATTAAAACTTACCACCATTAGAAGCTGGAATGTAGAATGGCTTTTGTTCCTTGGCAGTTTCCTGGCTAGTGTGTCCGTCAATGCCATTCAGTTCAGGACGCTGGTATGGCTCAAAAGCCTGCAAATACACTCACAATTAGCACTGCACAAATAACAGGTCACTGCACTGTCTTACCGAGCTTTTGTCAGGGGAGCCCTCAGTCTTTTGCTCTTCCTATAAAAGCACAAATACATAAAGCACTAGCATACATAGATATACAGCAAGAGTAGTACATTTTTTTTTCACACAAAAAAGCATAACTTGTTATCACATAAAAATCTAGGTTATTTTAATATTAATCAAGGAATTATAAATATCAAGGACAAATCAACTGTGTGATTATTGATGATAAAAAAACAACAACAGAAAAATACACAAAGGAAAAATTGGGGAATGGGAGATAGTAATGAAGAATGAGGTTAGTAATGCATTCATTACTCTCTCCCATTCCCCAATTTTTTCATATCTATCTATATGTGAAGCAGCAAATGATCAACTTAGTGATACTTAATAAATAAAATGGGTTGATAACAAAAAACACATAGATTGGAAAATTTTGAGAAAGGAAGGTGAGAGTTAACTGCCCTGTGTCAGATAAAATGCTTAAGGGAGTTCCCCAAATTTTCAGTCTACTTTTTTTTTTTTTTTTTTTTCTTTTTTTTTTTTTTCTTTCTATGAAATATTTTTAATTATCTAGGTTAGTTTAATGTTACAAACGCTTCTAGCATTTAATTTTTGCCAGGTTAGAATATTTTCTGTCTCATGCAAGATGGCCCTGTCAATTAACAGCTAACTTTCCTATTCACCAAATCTTTAAAATTATTTAGACATGTTATTGAATGGTATCATCTTTTTACCAATCAATTTCAATTTCTTTCCTTAATTATCAAATGTATTATTTTATAAATATAAATATAAATTCTGTTTTAGTACACATAAGATAGTTTTCCTTTCCATAAAGAGCATTCATGTTTCTTTTTAGTTTTGTCACTGTCCAGTTATCTCAATATTATGTAAAAACACTGGTGTTAAATTGCTGTCATAATCGTTGGAGCATCACTCTTTTTTTTTTTTTTTTTTTTTTTTTTTTTTTGTACCAGTGCTATTAAATGAATGAGACAACAAAAATGTTGCAATGTGGATTCACTTTTACAACAATGATTATTCATAAATAAAATTTTTATTTATCACTCCATTTTTTTTTTTTTTTTTTTTTAAAGAAAAAAAGAAAGAAAGAAAAAAGTATACCTACATTAATTTAAGAAAAAAAAAAAGTTTTGAGGTTAGCAAGTATTAAAGAAAAGGATAAAAATACCAGCAAAGACCTTACTACAGTATAAGTTCTATGGAGAGGTCTCACCACACACAGAGCTATAGTTATAATGTTTGCATAATCAAGAGTTTTCTTCATTGAAATTATATTTTCAACCAAAGAAGTGGCTACTCTGTGAGGTGCTCAATTAAATTTCTTCTCAGATTGAAAATGTAATTACTACAGCGCGCAGAAAAAGGTGTTTCCCCCCCCCCCCCCCAAATAGTTAACTATATAGGTGTTTTTTGGGGGCAAAATAGGTGGTAACATAGTTGATTTTTAAGAAATAGTTGATTTAATAGTTGATTTTTATTTTATTAATTTTCATGAAAAACAACAATTTCAACATTTTTTACCTATTTTTCAACTATTTTTAATATTTTTTTCATGATTTGTTGGAAACGTGTACATTTCTAAGGAAATTAAAAAAAAAAAAAAAAAACTTTTAAAAAAAAAAATTAAAAATAAAAAAAAAAGGTTTTGTTTCTTTCAGTCTTGGGGTCGATTATCGAAAACACGATAACTATAAGATAACTATAACTATAGTTCGTTATAGATATAGTATAGATTAACACTTTTGCAAAAACTATCGTTATAGTTATAGATTAACATTTATTTCTACGATTATCGTCCAATTCGATAACGATACTTTTAAAAATTTATTCACTCAAAAAAGCAAAAAGGCTAAAAAAAAAAAAAAAAAAAACAAGAAAAAGAGAAAAAACAGACACAGAGTATGATTATGAATAGCAGGTACAGACCAATATCACACCTGCTCACAGACAGTCAGTAGACAAAACGCACAAAACTGTCTTTCATAAACATATTGTTTGGAAAGTACTAAAAATAGATTTTCTAGGAATCACTTTATATAAAATATAAAACAAATATATACAGTTACATTTTTATAATCTATGCCGAAATGTATATTAAAAAAAGAAAAAAAAAGAAGAAGAAGATTTTTTTTTTTTCATTTTTCAATTGCTTTTATAGTATTTCTCCCCCCCCCCCCTTCTTTTTTTCAATAATGAGAACTACATTGTTCAAATCAATGAAATTTGCCGCGGCGCCAAGTTGATTGACATTCAGCTACAATGTCCAAAGTATTTTTGTTGTATTGTCTGAGTTTAAAGTAAATTTTTTGAATACACTATTGTATATATATAAGTGCTGATTTCTAACTGGATTTGCTATTAGATTTATTTGTAATTATTGTACAATAAAATATTTTCTAAAAACAAATTAAAGTAAAATTCTTGAAAATTAGGGGAAATACTGGGCAGAGTACGGGGCAACTTTTCTCCCTCTTCTATAAAATTTTTCACGATCTCACATTATTAAAATTTTGAGTTTCGTATTAGAAGTAATTTTTAAATCATAACATATTGTCTCTCCACACCGATTTTGTATTTATCTATTATAAAGTTGCAAAGTTATTCATATGTGATATAAAATCTAAAACGTACAGTACAACTTATCAGTGCAATTTTATCATTTTATTACTATTCTATAAAAAAATGATGTTATTAAAAATTTGGAAAATATAGTATCGTTATCGTGAAATTATCGTTATAGTTATAGTATCGTTATAGTTTTCAAAAAATAAAAAGTATCGATATCGTTATAGTTATAGTGTGAGGCTAAAATATAGTATCGTTATCGTTATAGAAATTTTGGGTATCGAACCCAAGACTGGTTTCTTTCAAAAAAAATTTTTTTTAATTTTTTTCAAATTTCTTTAGAAATGTACACGTTTTTAACAAATTATGAAAAAAAGATGAAAATAGTTGACAAATAGGTAAAAAATGTTGAAATAGTTGTTTTTCATGAAATAGGTGATTTTTAGATGGAGTCAAAAGGTCACAATTCAATGGATCAATGGAGATCTGGTTAAATAATTAAAATAGCACCCTAAACGCAAATAGTTGAAAAACTATTTCTGCGCTCTCTAGTCATTACAATGGCAAAAGTTCTATTAAACAAACATTATTACTAAAACTCTGTGCCATGTGAGACCTCAACCTCTCCATAGAACTTCTACTGTGGTACGACCCTTGCAGGTATTTCTATGTTTCTTTTAATACTCAATATAATATGTAATATAATTTTTTTATTAATACATTTTTGCAGTCCACTTCTTTCCTTAATTATATAATGTAATATGTACGGTACATTTTTTTTTTTTTGCTTGCTTCCTTGCTTGAACTTATTGAGTTAATAGCTACAAGAAATGCGAGCATATTATTTGCATAACAAAGCAAATAATTTTACTGCCTTCATAAGTTTTATTGACATGAGACATGACACAAGCACACAAAGAAAACAACTGTAATTATGTGTTTGAGATAAGGCTTATCAAACCAACAAAAGTTGTACTTACTGAAGTGGAGAGGTTAGCAACATCATTGGTCAGTTGTTTAACAAGGTCAGGATTGGCTTTGGTCAATGCATTGCTAAACTGTGAACATACACAGAACATAAGGTTAGAAACCAACTATCAAGTACATTGTATGCTGGTATAAATTGTCTATAAGAAATGACATGGAGAAAAACTACTTTCAAATTTTGATAAGCTTGAAATATTTATCTAAATATAGGTTGGAAATAATTACATGCAGTATAATGATTATTTTGTCAATATCATTCAATGGACGACTTGCAAAAAAAAAAAAAAAAAAAAAAAAAAAAAAAAAAAAAAAAGGTTTAGTGAGAAAATAACAATTCTGACAATATTGAGTATGTGCTAGCATAGCAGATGGCTTTATGCTACTGTCTCATATTTAACATGCTTTCTTATGAGATGAGGGAATAAAACAACTATGTCTTGATGGTATCTCTTTTTCTTCTTGACCCCCTCCCCCTCCTCCCCCCATAATGTTTAAAATTTTACTGTGGTATAAAATGATCCAAAATAATTTATTACATACCTTAAATTTCAAGTTATTTCAATGAAAAAATAATTTCTAATGAGATAGGTTAAAGTTCAGGAAAACAATAGCTGTCAGGTTTAGTAAGCTTGAGTAAAAATTTCATAATGATGCATAATAATGATTCATAATGATGCGTTATAATAATAACGGTAATAATAATTTTTTCAGTAACTTTTCATATGAAAATAGTATTCCTCGATTAAAGCAAGGCTACAGTGTTTAACAATTTGCTGTGCAAAATTATGGAAAAAAAAAAATGATAATAATAAATAAAATGTGAATGTGCCCTAAGAAAGCACTATAAAACAACATAGTGAAACAAAGTAGTCGGCAAGCATTTTTTAAATTTTGTTTTAGGCTGTAGATTTGTTTATTTTCCTACTAAACCTATACTTTTGTAAGGCGTTCATTGAAATTACAGGGAGAAAATAACAAATTGAGCAGATGATTAATAAATAATAAAAGAGAGAGAGAGAGAGAGAGAGAGAGAGAGAGAGAGAGAGAGAGAGAGAGAGAGACTGAAAGGAAGAAAATAACTAACGTATACATTTTTCCTAGCAACATAAGATGAAAACATACCTGTACATTGACTTTGTCTGCAGGGTACCCCAGCAATGTAAGCAGTTCTGAACGAGGATCTCCAGAGAACTCGGCAGCGAGGAATCTCCACAAAGTACGCAAATGTTCAGTTGAGGCCGTCGACGCTTGCTCTAGACAGAATGCTGCTTGTTGTCCAGTGCTCAAAGCATTGTCCAACTTGGCAGCTCTTTCCAATAACTCAGGTTCAGATACCATTTGATTGATCACCACTCTGCCTGGCTGATCAGAACCAAACTGAACTAGACGTCCACCAAACTGAAACATAATTTTCAATTTTAATTTCTGACGATTTTCAATTTTTTTGCAAACAAGGTTTCATATCACAAAAGCAAAATCAATGCACTTATTATTATTTTTTTGTTCTGTTTAACTTACAGCAAAAGACACTCCTGCTGGTCTTCTTAACCACTTGGGAGGTTTTCTCAGGTCAACAGTAGTCTGCACGTGAGGCTGTGGTGCCATCGCAGGAGCAAAGCTCTCCATACCAGGGAATGAATCTGCAATCTGAAATTATTAAATAAATTAATTTTCCACTCAAAAATTCCACCCATTTATAAAAATACTACAACTAGTAGTAGTGTTAAAAATATGCCGTAGTATAATAAGCTCGGAGCACCTGAAAATTTCATAATTACCTTGCTAGTTGTAGGTATGATCTGCTGTTGTCCTCCAGTTAAACAGTAAATACTAACATGACCATCAAAACTAGAGCTGGAGATTAGAGATGGGTTTCTCGGACACCATGCTACATCAAATAACCATTGTTGAGGTGTCTGAATTTCACACAAAAGCTCAGCTCCCTAGACAACACACAATAGGGTTTAACATGAGTAAGACCGAGTTTTTTCTTTCTTTCTGCTTGAGCCAAAGTAAAAGTGAGAGTGATTTAGCTTCAAACTATTGTTATTATTTTATTATCAATATATAGGATTAGAGGGAATCATCCTGAATCGATTGATGTATTTTTGTAATTTTTTTAGTCCCGCAAGAATTTTTAATTAATTTTTGAAAATCATGATACAGTATGTCATGATTGACATTGCGATTTTCAAAAATAAATTAAAAAATACTACGGTACATGATCTCAAAAATTGGAAAATCACATTTTAATCAATTCAGGACAAAGATTTCAATGACATTAACCTTAAAATGTTGGCCTTTCTCATCGTAGCAAACTTAGCTCACTTTTTTTTTTTTTTTTTTTTTTTTTACTTACAGGAGTATTTTCATTGGGATTCCAACACAAGATTCTGTTGTCTCTGGCACAGCTAAGCAGTAAATCAGGGTCATGTTGACACCATGCAATACAGGATACCCCACGGGTATGGTTGGCCAGAACTTTGAGCGGTGATGTGGCAAATCTGAGATCCCACAATTGAACTACTGGAGACATATCATCCTCAGACGCCAAACACAATTGTGTAGCTACATCTGGATGCCAGTTCACTGACTTCCAACGCACCTAAAACAACATTTTAAGTAGAGTTAATTATTTTCAATTATATATATAGGTATTATTATCATTTTCAAATTTGATAAATTTGAAAGAAAGGATAGAAGAAACCAGCAACAGCCTTACCACAGTGAAGAGAAAGCCATGAAAATCTTGGTGGATTTTTTTTTTTTTTTTTTTTTTAATCTCTGCTAGCAAGATTTTCATTATGCTATGGGACTTTTTTTTTTTTTTTTTTTTTTTACTGTGGTAAGGCTCTTGCTTGATTCTTCTATTTTTTTCTTTCAAATTTATTATCATGCCTAACTGCGATGATTCATTTTTCTTAATGGCGGAAGCAAGTGAAGTATGTCAGGATAGGAAGTTGTGGAGGTCTATCACTGGGTCAGGATAAAACATCTGTGTTGTTGGCTTACCCCGAAAGGGATTTATAGCGTCATGATATGTATGTATGTATGTATGTATGTATTATTTTTTCAAAATTTATTTATTAGGCTATTATTATTATTTTTAGCTTCTTATTATTTTATTATTATTAATTTTCGCGTTTTATTAATTTTCAATTCAACGTGCTCTAATCTCTACCAACTATTTTCTAATTATATTTTTTTTAAACGTAATTATTTACATAAGAGATATTAATGAGCATCCATTCTTTAAATAATGTAAAAATGATTAAAATTTATGACTTACATGTGATGTGGTATCAGCCAGCTTGATAATAGGTTCATTTTTACGTAAATCCCAAACGACACAACGAGAAGGAAAAGTAGAGGCCAGAATATGTTGGACTAGAAGAAATGACAATAATAATACCTAGTTGCAATTTATATCCTGTGCATATATAGATAGAAAGCGTTAAGTGCATATTTACCTTGTCTATTCCAAGAGAGCCAACCTACCACATCAGGGGGTTGAGCTTTGGCACCTGGGGTCATTGGACTGCCCATTTGCTCCAAATCCCAGATGAAAATCTCAGAGTCACTAGCTCCACTAGCTAGCAGATTAGACTGAAATTAAGATACAAAAAAATTCAATTATTTTCTCATCAGTAATATGATATTACTTTTCTGTAAATTTACCTGAAAAGGATTGATATCCAATGCTCTTACTGCCCCATTATGTCCATCTTTACGTGCTACTAAAGCTTCTTGCTGGGCTAACATCTTTGTTGCGCTGTACACTTGAATTATTCCTCCGTCACAGCCACCAACGATGATACCACTATCTCCTGATCCTGATCCCCAAACCACTTGGTGAAATCTAAAATTCAAAGAAAGAGAGTCATACGACACAAGTATGATGCGGATGGATGACCATGGATGAAAAAGGGATGATCGGAATCGTTTTGTTGTCATGGTTACGGTCATTAAATAACTACCTTTGGTCCGTAGGTGTACCAGCAACCTTCTCCATGTCAGCACCTGGTTCTGACAGGCTGAGGGAGAACAGCTCAAGAGCTGCTGTAGTGTTGAACGAAGCATCGAGTTGCTGTGCAGCGGTGCCAGCAGCAAGGAGGATTGGGTGGTGGGTGGCTGGAGACCAAGCCACGTTCACCGTACGCTCCAAATCCTTCACCCGCATCTTGAAGCTGCGTCTCTGCAATAATTTAATCAATTTTATTTCACAAATGACAAATATATCAGGATATTTTTTTTATCAGCCGGTCACTGAACTCTCCACGAAAAAAGGATAATCATCATTTTGGAATGCAAATATCAGCTGATCTAAATTCACAAAATTTGACAATAATAGCTTTTTATTTCAGGTTTTAATCTTTTCATTACTTCTGTTGTTACCTTAAAATTTAATTAAATCTAGCAAGCCACCACTGAACTTGTTTTTTCTGCCAATAAATAAACTTCCAACGTGGCGATAAATACACTACATAGACTTATGATTTTCAGTTTTTCTCGAACAGTTCATTCAATCAACGTTAGATGGCGTTGTGCTAAAAAAAAAAATCGTGCAACTTGCTGCTTGCATGCAACGTGAAGGTTGTTTACCTTTTTCATAAAGGGATTTCGTTTGATTTTTTACGTTTTGCAATAAAATGTCAGAATCGGGAGTAGACAGTAATAAGGTGAGCATCAATTAATACTATTTTGTAGGCCATAATTTTTTTTTAAATGAAAAATTTCTGTATTTTTTAGCAGCATCAGTCGACATCAAAAGCCTTGCCTTTGCATATGGTTACACTGCAGGTGTCTGAAAATGGAAAAACGTGCCAAAAACCAGCTCTGGTAAGAAAATGTTGTGTAATATGTTTGTAGAATGAATGAAGATATTTCTGATGTAATAATAATCTTTATGTGTTCATATATTACAGCACAAATACTGGGTACAAATGAGAGAGTGGATGCACTACTTACCCCTCACTAGGTTCCAGTCAACCCATACAGCTGCCAGTGGTCGAGATCCGTGGATGACAATCTGCTCTGAGATGATTCAAGACGTTGAGTGGCTTCTTTCACTTCCCCATCACTGGTACTTTATGAACTAACAAACCATTGAAACAATTTAGACAATATATAACAGAATAAAATACACCTCGGGTATAATCGTATGAATTTTTTTTTTTTGGTTTCAGCTTCTGGTCACAACTTGTATATGATCCATGTACTCGTGTTGCATTGTTAAGCTACTTGGAACTAGCTCCTCGATGTTACGACAAACAACTCGCAACATTGGATACAGAGCAGAGTAACCTATTAGCCAAATTAAACTCTCTTGTCTTCAAAGTGTATATGAGAATTGCATCAATCAAAGAGTCAGAGGTAAAGCACGTATTCCTTACAACCAGGGTTGAACTGGCACTCTAGGGGCCTCATCCGCAAAACGGATGTAACACCCTTTAGGTACTTAAAAAGGGGGCTTAACACCTGGTTACGCCCCTTTCAGGGTCCAGGGGGCATCCAAACGGGGGAGGTAGTGGGCCTTTGGCTGCCGCGGACTTACTTTTATGGCCAGTCCGAGCCTACTTACAACTCTTTTATCTTGAACTGAACAATGATCATTGATATGTATATTTTGTACACAGGAATGTTTCTTGACTGAGGACAACTACAGCAAGCTATTATATGATAATTTCCTACTTGATGTTCCTACAATGCTAGATTTATGTCTCTTATATGGACATTCCTCTCCTACTGAGCTCTCTAACTTTCTCAATACTGCAATCAAATTACAACCTCGATACACAGACGACCTTAACTCGGCAGCTCATATGTTTGTCAAGGTAGTTGCAAAAATAATCTTAACAGTCAACAGGGGTGAATTTGAAAATGTGCCGTGAAATTGAAATCAAATCACAGACCTACTTTCAAAGTGCTGTGTGAGTAGTGAGATAGGGAAAATTAAAACCTTGCACATGATTGGAGTTTCAATTTCACCCCGCTTGACTGAATTGAAGTAAATAACAATAAAAATTACAAAACTAATAACTAGTACCTATTTTTTTTACACAGGCATTGAAAGAAATTGAGATGTACTTTGTAACTCAAGAACGAGTTGATGGAGATAATTTAAGATTGAGTGATCAAGCACCAGGAAGTACCGGAGAGTTGAGTGAATCTCGTTTAGAGGATCTTACATTGTTTCTTTTGGATATCGTTGCAGCATTGTCATCATTATGTCAACTTGTACCTTCCGCAGGCAGCATCATGCATCCATCCATGATAGATATTGAGTAAGAATTATATGTATATATATATATATATATATATATATATATATATATATATATATATATATATATATATACACATAATTACAATACTGTAAAATCTTTAAATTGGTGCTTAATATAAATTAATTATTTTCAGAATTGGTCACTTCTATGAGAATGTTATACCAGAAATGTACAGAAATATTATTAGTGTGGAAGATGATACTAAATGTCAGGAGTTACAAACCAAAATTAATGCAGCTCGCTATTACTTACTTCAAATTGCAAAGGCTACTCTGGGGTCTAGAGTTGCTACTATTATAGAAAATAGGTACAGTATATTATAAACACTTATTTATTTACGTATTATCTTTTTTTAACACCACATTCATTGATATGGGAGGCTTCTGCATGCACCACACCAACCCAATGGCCATGATGTATGCACCCTGTTACCGCCTGGCTTTGTAAATATTATTATTACATTTGTACAGTGTAAATTTAATCTTAAAGAAAATAATAGAAATACCAGCAAGGGCCTTACCACAGTAGAACTCCTTTTTTTAACACACATATTTAAATTGATTAAAACTTTCCGAGGGTGACAGCCCACTTCTTTGGTTGATTAGAGTGTCTATGCTTAATTGCATTTACACTTTAAGCAACCAAAGAAGAAGCCTATTGCCCTTAAAATATTGTAATTAATGTAAATAATTGTGTAGTCTGAGCCATCAAGAATCTCCTAGCTACAAAATTTATTGTATTAAGGCACATATTGGTTACCCCAGTCTTTCCTTTGACAGTATATTCAAACTGAAATAGTTTTTATTTCCTAATTATTTATCAATGGCTAGATAAGATTTTCTTCTTTGATTTTTATAAGCTACCACAGTATTACTAATTGGCAAGTGAACAAATGTAATTTATTTATTTATTAATTTTATTTTCAACATAGAAGACGACATAAAAAAAAAATACAATTATTTAATAATACAAAAAATAAAATATACATGATTGCACATACAATGTCATAATTAAACATGGGTTGAGGAAAAAAATGAAGGCAAGGAATTATAAAAAAAAATGCCAACATTTTAGATGTAGCAAATATGCATTGTCAAGATAACTTTGTTAAATAATTTACACTGTAATATTTCTTATGTCTAAAAGCTATGAAGATGAAGCATCAATGATGGCTGAGGAATACCTTACAGTTCTTGCTGAGTGTCTGGCTGACCCTCATTTCATTCGTGACTTCCACACTCTCTGTCCCATAGACCAAGATCTTGATACCTTGCAACAGAAATGTCCTCAAGAATTGTATCCTTTTATCGTCTTATATTATCAAATTAAATGCAAATAACACTTGCAAATACTCTATTTTATGATGTAAATTGCTCTGTTATAATCCTACGTCCTATAGTATTTTGTTTCCACATTTGATTAAAGATTTTTGAGTATTATATAATACACAATGTACTGTAGTCTATATAATGTGCTTCTGTTTTAAAGGCGTAGAACACCTTGAACAAAAAACTTGCCTAATATCCTAAAATACCCAAATATCAACATTATTTTGGCCGGAGTCATTGATTTCTAATTTATTTTCCATTTAAAAAATGTCAGTTGCGGGTTTACTACGTCACAGCTCGCCTGGTCCACGCGCGCGGAAACAGGCGAGCTGTGACGTAGTAAACCCGCAACTGACATTTTGTAAATGGAAAATAAATTAGAAATCAATGACTCCGGCCAAAATAATGTTGATATTTGGGTATTTTAGGATATTAGGCAAGTTTTTTTGTTCAAGGTGTTCTACGTCTTTAAGGGAGTAGGGGACCGGCGTCGGCCATTAGACTCAAACTTTTCTCGTCAAAAAAATCTGAAATTTTGCACAATGATACTGCAGCTTCAGACAATTTCAAATATATAAAAAATTTGGAGGGTCACCGTGCAAATTAAATTTATATGATTTTTTGAAAATTTTAAGCCCATAAGGCTCAATGTTAATTTCAACAATTTTTCTTTTTTTTTTTTTTTTGGGGGACGGTCAAACATCATGAAATTTTTATCACAACTAGGTGTGACCCTTAGCTACACAATGACACCAAATTTAGACCCCAAACACTTCTAGTTTTTTAGATATAAGGTTGGTACCCTACTCCCTTAATATTAAACTATTGTCTTTCCTCTTTCCTTTGGTTACTTATTGCAAATACTTTAACTTTTCAAAATTTGAAAGGGGGTGGGGATTAAAAATATTAAAGGCATTAGTGATAAAAAGTTCAACCAACAAAATTCTATAAGGGGGGTGGGGGGGGGGGGGGGATGAGAAAAAAAAATTGCTACAATAGTCGTGAATTTCACAACTTGCATTATAATTAATTAAATAGTTGCAAACTTACAGATGAAATTGTTTATTCAATGCTTATCTTACGGACAAATGAATTTGATCACAAAGTGTGCAACAATGAAAAATATTCTTTTGCAAGTTGTGAATTAGTTTCAAAACTACAAAATCAGTATTTTTTTCTCCTTGACTGAGAACAAGAGACACTGACAAGTATGACTTCCTGATTGAGTCTGTGTACAGTTGCTATGAGACACCAAAGAGATCTCAGCAGCGTGAGATTGCCGAGGCTCGTGCCTTGACTGCTTCGAAGAAGGCTGCGTCATGGAACAAAATGGCTGATGAAGCTGAGGCCTCAACGTCACAAACCAATGGTCATGCATCTCATGAGTCAACTCCTGAAATTCAAGTCCTTGAAGCTCTAGTCAGTGAGATTCAAGAAATGCTGCCTGATCTTGGAGCAGGATTCTTACAGGTACAGTTTTTTTTTTTTTTTTTTTTTTTTTTTTTTTTTTTTTTTTTTTTTTTCCTTGTGTATTTATGTCTTAAACACCCTAATTTTACTTTCAAGCAGAGTACAGTAAAAAAAAAAAAAAAAAAAAAAAAAAAAAAAAAGATAAAAAAACAAAAAACAAAAAAACTTCATCATCATCCTCTTCTCTCTTTTTATTGCTTTCTTTCCATTACAATTAATTTTTAGATTTTTAGACTATTGAGGAAAAAAACATCGCAGGTATTAAAACTGTATATAATAGAATTTTTGTTGTATTTCAGAAATGCTTGCATCACTACAATTTCAACAAAGAATCTGTGATAGATGCTATACTGGAGGATTCATTACCTAAAGAGTTTCAAGCCCTGGACAGAACTATGCCACTACCTACTGGACCTGTAAGTTCATATTAAGTTTTTTAAATTTTTTATAATGTGAGACATTAACTATGGATGTCATTGCACTTATTTTCCTATAACTTAGGGATCGGCGATATATAGAAAAGTATTGATACTTTTTATATCGGGTATTTTCAAAAGTACTAAATACTAATTAAATAATATCGAAGAAAAGTATCGATACTTCAATATATCGGAAAACTATCGATGACTTCCAAAAACGCGATAAAAACAACGAAAATTTTTTTTAAGAGGGTATGGGACATGAGCACTATTACAAAATAGTATCAAATTTACCTAGGAGGACTCATCAGGCAAGGCACGGCAGAGAGCTCTGTACAGCTAGAGATGATTCATACACAACATCTACTAGCTGACTGAGCTGGGGAATCAAGTGGCAGTGCGCTTTTATACACAGTGCCCTCCCAGCTGCACGCGCTGATTCGTTGGTACAACAGAGCGCGCGAAAACTGCCTTGCTATTTGAAATTTTAAATAAATTACTATGATTTTTTTTCCAAAAGTATCGAATACCGATAGTCGGATTTATGTATCGATATATCGATATATATCGCCACAAAAAAGTATCGATAATATCGATACTATCAAAGCAAATGTATCGAGTAGTCCGATATATCGATATATATCGCCGATCCCTACTATAACTGAATTTGAAAATATTTGAGTTAACATTAAAGGGGTAGTCAAGGAAGGCTTTTTAAATTGTGATCATCGTGTTATAAAACCTCCCAAAAACACAATCTCAAATTTTTAATTATTAACGTGCTGAGAGCAAAAGCTGTTACAGCAACCCCAAACCCAACGGCGAGGGCGTGAGTTACTCTTGTCTTTGCATAAATTGTTTTAGTACATATCTGTAGCTGTAAAAAATATTTTATATACAGTATACAGTATAAAATATTACGTCAAGTAGCAAGAGCAAAAATAAGAGTACGTAACTCACACTCGCTGTAGTAACGGCTTTTGCTTTAGCACTTTAATAATTAAAAATTTGAGATCACGTTTTTGGGAGGTTTAATAATTCAATAATTACTGTTAAAAAAGCCATTGATGATTACATCTTTAACCCGTTCACGACGGAGCACGTCATATCACGTGGCTGAACGTTATGGGATAAGCGAAAAACTCCGTCGTGAACAGGTTAAGAACAAGTTAGTTTTTGTTTTTTTTTATGCAGAATAGCAAGGACAGTTAAGTCATCTGCTTATGGATAGTAAAAAGATAGATAAACTAACACATTGTTGAACCAGTTGTAAGTTACTTTACTGTTAATGTTGCCAGGATGCAGCTGCAGGTCCCAGTGTACCAGTGCGCCTGAATGTATTTGATCATGATGAGTTTGATATCATGAGCAGAGACAATATTGATACTTCCAGAGTCCACAAGGGAAAGAGGTGAGGACTGTACCCAAATTTATCATTGTTATAATAATTAAAGGTGAAATCAAACAATTCAGAATTTGTCATAAAAAAATAGTGGAGGTTAAATACTTAGATTAGATTACTATTTTTATAAAGCACAGATAGAGAAAAATCTTAGTAAAGAATGTCGCACAGGTGGAATTATATGAGATTTTTCTTGCCAAGGCCCTTGCTGGTTTCCTCTATGTTTCCCTTTTAATTTTACTATATCGATGTTGTTGCGAAAAAAAGGCGTATCTCGTATTTTGTCAGGGGATGCAAAAGGCCTATCTCGTTTTTTGTCAGTGGAAGCAAAAGGCCTGTCTCGTTCCTGAACGTTATGGAGATGGCGCTCGAGATAGGCCTTTTGCTTCCACTGACAAAAAACGAGATAGGCCTTTTGCTTCCCCTGACAAAATACGAGATAGGCCTTTATTTTTGCAACAAGATCGATATCCAACCTCAATTATTTATTTTCCTTAATTGGTCTTATAGGGTTGCTTTTTGTTTCCAATGTTGCTGGTTTTTCCCCCAACTTTCGTAATTGACTAACTGAATTGAGGATGTCTTTAAGTGATTTTGATCACATCCCCCATCTGTTTCAACACACTGTGCATTTGTAGTATATACATAGAAACAGAAGCAGATGTGATCAAAATTGCTTAAAGCTGGCCTCAAAACAGTAGTTGCTAGTCAATAGATTTTTATAATTTCTTTTTTATGTCCTGCGTATTTGTATAAAAGTTAATGGACAATATTATTGTTTGTAATAGGAAAAGCAAGCATCGAAATCTATCTCAACTGCTGGATGACAAGTCTGAGCTGAAGGGGCTACGTGATGTGTACAATCAGTACAGCACTGTGCAAGAGGCGCTGTACGATGATGAGTATGATGATACTTATGATGAAGTCAACGTAGCAATTGATGAACCAGAGCCAGAGAGGTAAGTTGAAGCTTGAAAAAGATTTGTCTCATCAAATGCTTTATTTCATATTTCTTTATAGAACATTTAACTAGTATTATATTTCGGTACTTTTTTTTTTTTTTTTTTTTTTTTTTTTTTTTTTTGTGCAAGCTGAATAAATTTTAACAGGAAAGGAAACAATATTATTTAGAAGAATATGATATTCATATTATAATTTTGAATAATGTGAGATTCTAGGATAATACTTTTGATTGAAAAACTAGAATGACCAAAGCAAACTTTTATATTTATTTTATTGTTAAAAGAACTTTTTTTTTGCTACAGTAATTTATTTTGATTTTTACATTTTAAAACATAATTTTATTGTAATTTTGAATTGTAATTTATGGCAGTTTTGTTTACATTGGCAAGGGGCTATTATGTGCAACTTGAAAACATTTTAGTTAAAAATACTTCCTGTGCTACAAATTTTCTGACCCCCCCCCCCCCCCTTCTGAATGATAAATAATTAATTTACCTTTAAAAAATGTAATCTAGGCCCAAATATGTTTACGTTCTTAATATAATCATGAAATAACGTTGCTGAACACTGCATAGTTAAACCTAATGTGATTGTGTACAGGAGACCCTTTGTCCTTCCTCGTATCCTGGCCCAGCAGAGTGGTGTGAGAGAGGAGGAGGGAGAGGAATATGAAGAAGAGGAAGAGGAGGATGAAGCACAGCAGAGAAATCACGAAAACTTTGTCCAAGATCCTGCAGTTCTCAGAGCTCAAGCAGAACAGAGGAGAGCTGCAAAGTATGGTCAGAGCTATCAACCTAGACAACCCAAAGATGTCGTTGGTAAGTACCTTTTATTATTTTTACGTTCACTCCATAATAAGTGTACCCTAAGTATTGTAAATACATTTTTATCTCAACAGTTAATAAATTCTACAATTTCATTTTGATTGTATTTACAATAATTTAGTGTTTCATGGATAATTTTATATGGTGTTTACATCCAGTTCTAAAACGTGTCTTTGTTGTATGTGCCACAGGCAAACCTAAAGGCCAGGGTCAAGAAAATAACGTGGTATTAAATCGTAGGCACAAAGATGCCAACAAGTCAAGTCAAGCTAATCACAACAGACGTGCAGGTGCTCAAAGAAAAATGAGACAAGGCATGGTCCCATTGTAATTCCTTCTTACTTCCTACATTTCTTGTGATATAAATTATTTCTTTACTGTGTAACTCCTTCTTCTTCTTCTTCTTCTTCTTCTTCTTCTTCTTCTTCTTCTTCTTCTTCTTCTTCTTCTTCTTCTTCTTCTTCTTCTTCTTCTTCTTCTTCTTCTTCTTCTTCTTCTTCTTCTTCTTCTTCTTCTTCTTCTTCTTCTTCTTCTTCTTCTTCTTCTTCTTCTTCTTCTTCTTCTTCTTCTTCTTCTTCTTCTTCTTCTTCTTCTTCTTCTTCTTCTTCTTCTTCTTCTTCTTCTTCTTCTTCTTCTTCTTCTTCTTCTTCTTCTTCTTCTTCTTCTTCTTCTTCTTCTTCTTCTTCTTCTTCTTCTTCTTCTTCTTCTTCTTCTTCTTCTTCTTCTTCTTCTTCTTCTTCTTCTTCTTCTTCTTCTTCTTCTTCTTCTTCTTCTTCTTCTTCTTCTTCTTCTTCTTCTTCTTCTTCTTCTTCTTCTTCTTCTTCTTCTTCTTCTTCTTCTTCTTCTTCTTCTTCTTCTTCTTCTTCTTCTTCTTCTTCTTCTTCTTCTTCTTCTTCTTCTTCTTCTTCTTCTTCTTCTTCTTCTTCTTCTTCTTCTTCTTCTTCTTCTTCTTCTTCTTCTTTTTTTTTTTTTTTAATAAAAATGTTCTAATGCTATTATGTCAGAGCTCCAAATATTATTTGTTAGAGCCTGAATTGAGCTATCTCAAAGAATTTAAATTTTATTTAATAAGGTTTGTTGTGGCTATTATGGAAAAATGTATTAGTACTAAAGCCTAACACAAAATGCCAAAACAGCAGTGGCATCTAATTTATTGCATATTTTTATTAGTAATGTATTGCTCTCTTTTCTGCTTTTTTGTAGTATTGTTTTAAAAAGACAGGCAAATTATTCAATTGAGTTTAAATGTTTCAAATGGCATACATTTTCTCCCTATTATAATTATTATTTTTTTCCCCTCAGATGATTAGTTTTTAGTACATGTATAAACTATAGCTCTATAAAAAAATATCCTAAAATCTCTTCAATTTCTCTATAATTTTATATAAGACTGTTTTGTTTCTATATTTAAAAAAAGTATTTTGTAATAGAAATAAAAACATGAAAATAAATAATACAACATTTTATGAATAATAAAAAAAATATTTTTATTCATATCAGTATACATAACTAGTCGCTAATGTAGTTTATCCTCATACATGATTCCAATTGAGTATTATTTACAATAATATAAATCACAGAAAATATCATTGTGTTTAAGTCTAGCCACCATAAGTAGCAACATTTATCTCTAGTTACACCTAGTCAAGTTTATTTATTTCATTGTGGTGACAATATGATAAAAAAAAAAACTTAACTAACCACCGTATTTTGCAACCTCTATAGTTAAGTATTGTTCACTGTGACGTAAAAGTTACATGTGTCGTCGCGCGTCAAAACAAAGTTGGAACAATGTAATCAAACGGAGCCGTCTACCTTATTTTTGAAAATTACATGTGAACAGCTCCATTTGATTACAATGTTCCAACTTTTTTAATCCGTTGAGGCACATCAATACACGTAACATTAACGTTACATGTGAACAATACATAAAATTAAACCTTCGAGTTAACTTTATATATATATATATATATATATATATATATATATATATTTACATTGTGGCAA
The DNA here is from genome assembly GCA_949318235.1 of Ecdyonurus torrentis. Taxonomy (NCBI): domain Eukaryota; kingdom Metazoa; phylum Arthropoda; class Insecta; order Ephemeroptera; family Heptageniidae; genus Ecdyonurus; species Ecdyonurus torrentis. The sequence continues at coordinate 16,093,975 of OX439132.1, read as the reverse complement.
CAATCAAAATAACAAATTAACTATTAATTAAGTTATTTTGATTCTAGCAACAATGAAATAAAAGTTAACTAAGGTTCAAATAGAGATAGAACCTGCACATTATGATACCTTACGGCGACTTTAGATGTCAGCTTATCCATAACATAACTATTGCACAGCTTAAAACTTAAAAATATTAACAATTATTGCCTTATGGATTGTATGATGCATATTGCATGTGTAAAATTAAAATTGTCGTAATCTTATTCACGCATTTTTTGAATTATGCGGAATTCTTTACAATTCATAATAATGTACGATATTTTCATAAGACAACATTTTTTTTTTTTTTTTTTTTTAGCTGTAAAACTAAAACTAATAATATCTTAGTTAATAGGACTTAATATGATTTCTGTAATTTGCAGGAATATAATAGACAATTAGTCACATAAATATAATACTTTTTTACCACATGATTTTATTTTACTTCAAAGTTACTTTGATTTTATTATTTAAATTTTCAATAAATTAAAATTACTATAATTATAAACAATCAGGTCTATTTTCACTAATTTTTGCAAGTATAAATTGTACTTTTAAAAAAAATTTAAAGTATATTCCAATTTGATTGCTATGCATTAATAATTCGTTTATATAATGCTGATTTAAAACTATTTTTTAAACACATAGATAGAATCACTAAATGAAATCTTATTTCATTTGAGGCAAGATAAGCATACAAAAATCACGATTTCTTATAATTATAGAGTTTCTTACATAACTAAACACGCACCACTATATAATTTTTATTGTTTTTGTTTCTTTTCGTTGTTTTTTTTTTTTTTTTTTTTGTTTGTTTGTTTTTTAGTATTTTTACGACCTTTATAAAAGATCTATCAGGTACGATCACAGAAAAGCTTTATATTTTTTTTAACGAAAAGTTATTTCCATGGTTGATCTTGTAGTTGCCACTTTTGATTTGCAGATTCTTCACACTCTGTAATTGTCAGGTCGGTACCATCGTCTTTGTCTGGTCCAGTTAAGCAAAGTCCTGTTGATTTGTGAACCAAACTCGAATTCTGTGCAAACAAATACAAAACATATTTAAAATAAAAATGATCGCGTGAATATATGAATGTGAAGTGATCAAAGTGAAAATAATGTAAACAAAATACAAATATATATTTATGCAATTTTATTGATTATTTTTGCGTAAAATAGAATTGCGAGATTCGATTAAATTTGCAAAGTTTTGAAATACGTAAAATAAATTTACTGATAACGTTAAGTTTTTTTTTTTTTTTTTTTTTTTTTGACCGAATATTTTTTACTTTGTGGTCGCTTACTTATATTAACTTAAATCTGTACTCACGTTTTCGTGGTACATCCACTTCTGTCGCTCAAGCTGATTACAAGCAGAAATTCTGACAGGAGTTGCGGCGCCGTTCGAGGAGCTGCCTAATCGTGCGTCTAAACACACGGACTCGTCCGTCATTATAGCGCCTTCTGGCGTCATCACAAACATTTGCACCAAGATAGGTGGATCTAGCTTCATACAGTTGAGGATGGATGCCGTGCCCATCGGGGTGTTGAGAGAACCTTGCCCCAGAGGACGTTGTAGACATCGTTGAGTCTTCTTGTGAATTATCTGAGCCGACATAGAACGAGAATGATGACTGACTTTATTTCAAATATATAGGAAAATACAGTACATACTACGGCATAACCACGTCAATTATAAAATATGTTTTATAATTGTCTGTCATGCTTGTTCTTAGATTTTATCTTTACGAAATATGTTTTAATATATATTTCTTAACTTCAAATTTTAATAATTTTATAATACAGCAATGTCACTTGTTTGTATATATAAGTAATACTCTTATTTAACCTTCATAAGTTCGCCTTCTGAAATGTATATACTCACATTTCCGAAAAATCTCCCTGGGGCTGGCAAAAAGTTTTCAGGCCAAATGTTTTCCAAATACCAAGCAAAACTTTTACATTGCAGTCTCTCTCGTAAATTTAATCTCGATCTAATTGATTGTTGGTATTTAACTTTAGCTGCCTCTGTAAAATAAATTTTGTGGTTACGTTTTTTATTATTATTATTATTATTTTTTTCTTTCCTTTAAATTTATTTTTGCAATGGAAACTCACGAGGATTATATTTGAAGAAAAAATCAGCCCAATCGTCCATCCAAACGAGTGCCACTCTGGCCAAGTTAGAGTATAGCGTATCAGCTACTCCGCCGGGCCGAGGGAAAGTGTAAGGGGAGGATTTACGAAATAAGTGGCCCACGTGAGAGCAGGGGGCGATCAGGACCTGCCCACCGCACTGCCATACCTATCAAATTAAGTTATTAATATTTTATAATAATAAAAATATTCCAAAAAGCAACCCTGAAGTACGTCAACAGTATACTTACCCTAAATGAAAGCTCTAAATTTTCTCCACCCCAAATATCCATTTGTTCATCGTAAGATCCAATTTCAAAGAAGTAGTCTTTATTAATTGCAAAAAGTCCACCGGCCATCACAGGGGTTCTGACGAAAAAAATTAAAGTTAAATATACATGAGACATGTAGTCAGAAAATTCATATAATGAACTTCACGCATCGTCTTATTGCCATATTAGCCCCTTTACCTGAACGGTGCAACGACGTCTTTCTTGCGATGCTCAAACTCAGAGTTACCAAGAGTGTACCATCGAAAGTGAAGTTGCCAATTGAATGCTCCCCAATGAAGTTCAAAACTTCGAATATATGCAAATGAGTCGTCGCTTATGATATCAATTATTGGGCATACGACGTTTGTACGATTTTCTACGATTGGAACAATTAAACTTTCAAGCCAGCCTAGGAAAAAATATAAATTTATTAATTAATGATTTTTATTTATTTATTTTCATACTTTTGAATTTTCTTCTGGGTGAAGTTTTATGACAAGTAAAAGTAGAAGCATATAGTTTTACAAGGTGCAATATTTTCTCCATTAAAATGCATTTAATTAAAAATTTCTAATTGCACATTTAAAATATTGTATCCTCGATCTATAAGGTAAATAACAGTCAATGAGAGTTACAAAGTTATGTTACAAAGTCTATATTTATAACCTATATATCCTAAAATATTCCTTTGCAAGCATAAAAGGTTTTTGCATTTAATTATCTCACTCAAAACAGTATCTAAATTTTATCATTTTTTGCGTGTATTTTAGAATACAAAATAAATACGTTTTGAATGAATTTAAATATTTAAATTTAAGGTCATAAAAAAGTACTTTGTCATGATTAATTTGACATTAAAAACTCATTATACAGTGAATGTCAACTACCGTGCTATGGCTTACAGAAAAGCTCGTTTTGTTATTATGCTACACTATGTATATAAAAACTCTAACGTGTGAAAAATAAAATTAAATAAGATACGATTAAATAAAAATCATTTTTTACTAATTAAGTTACTATACTCATCACTGCAAATTCTATTTGGTGTATATTTGATAATCGGAGATTGAAAATTATTTTTATTTATTGCAAAACAATGCCAACTTGCTAAATTATGTTACCTGTAGTGACCTCGCAGTGCGCGTCCAGGAAGACAAGAATGTCACCCTCGGCTTGACGTGCGCCTCTCAGTCGCGCGCGGACTAAACCTCCTCGTTGCGTCTGGCGCACCACGTAGGTGGGAACCGATAGCGTCGAAATGTGGTCTTCAAGAGGACGCTTTAGAAATGCTGTGCAATTAAACGAAATATTAATTCTGCGTGTGCGGCTCTTTCTAAATATATTTATGTGGACTGATTATAATTTATTGCGGAATTTCACGTTAACTAACCTCTATCACTGTCATCGTCCACGAGGATAATTTCTTGCAAAAGTGACCTTGGAGAACGGTTGATAACGCTATGCACAGTCCGCAATAGCGTGGACCACGCTTCGTTGTGGAACACAATTATGATAGAAGCCTTAGGCAGACCCTCCAGCTCCGAGTAGCGGGACGCGCATCTGCCAATTACAAAAATCATGGTAATTTAGACACCACACCTTTAATATTACATTGAACTAAAATATCTTGTTATAAATAAAATTCGATCGCACAAAAAATTATGAATGTCCGACACGCCAATTTTTCAACCACTTTTTATTTGATATTTTTCCAGAAATAAATTTATACTTATCTTGAAATGTATAATATAAATCATAATCAAATTAAATATAATAATAACAACAAATACAGGTGGCAATTTACTTTGGAATTTTGGAGGGCAGTGTTAAATAGATTAGATACAAATTATACTCACTTTTTTGTTATTTTTATATAATCATTATTTTTATTTAGTTTTTTTTTTTTTTTTTTTTTTTTTTTTTTTTTTTTTTTTTACTTATTATTAGAAGTAAAACTTCTATATTCGTCCAGACAGATATATTATTTGTTTTCCCTGGACTATAATTTAAAACAAAGGAACCGGCACAATGTATAATCAATTATTATAGTCTTCAATTCTTCAATAAAAAAAAATCAATAACAAAAGAAAAACATATACTTGTAGAACCTGGAGCCGAGGTCATTTCTCCCGGAGGCACGAAGGTAATAATTGATAGTTGACAGATATACGTGGTATTGCAAGCAGGTGCAGAATACCAAAACATATCACTCACCTTTTCTTTCGCACGTCAGGAAGACTCCGGTTTAGTGGCATGCGGTCGCTTGCCATCAAGTTGAAGCGGTTGATGCGAAACAATTGACGCATGCGGTTCATCTCATGAGGACGAATCATTACAGGAGTACCATCCTTACCCTCGTCAGGTAGTGGAGAAAATAAATTAGAGTCCAGTAACTCTGCAAATGAGAAATAAATACGAATAATATGTATAATATAAATTTTATATCATAATGTTTGATTTTTTAAAAATGTAATGAAACGTTCTTTTAAAAAAAAATGTATCTTTTTGCTCCCATTGATAGAAAAAATCTGATAGATATATAATATAAATATTTACATTGATAAATATATATTTTTCAATTTTTAATAAATTTTTACTTTATACAGTTTTACAGAATTGCATAGTGGTTGGGTAAATCACACATTTTGAAGAGATCGTGAAATAATTTAGGCAAAATTAAGTGAATTGAATTTTAATACTGACTTTATATATTTCAGCAAAATATTGTTATATAAGCAATTCATATTTTGAAAATTATCTCTTTATTATATAAAATACAACACTATAAGCACAGAGTTAATTATATAATGAATTTTCCATGTATAACAAGGAAATTTAATGCTTTTGAAATTGAATAATATACAATTGCAACTTTTTTATATGACGTTTATCGTTTATTTTTGTTTCCGCCGCTATGCTTTTTTCAATTAAGACAGACTAATGGAGTATAATTAAAAATATACCACGTAAAAATAAAATGTTAAACATTTATAGCTAACTATATATAATTACCTATTGAATTTATGTAACGTCGTGAGCTATTACTTGGTTATTCAAATTTACCAACGTTATAAAAGTTTGAATGCCATTTGCCATTTCTATATTTTATTTATAGATTTTATATTGAATTTTTATTTAATATGCCTGGAGATATAATTGCTTATTTATTATACTTTATTTTTATGTTGTCAATACTGTATAGCAATTTTTGTCTTGTTTTGTATAATATTTTTTATTTGAACTGATTTTTTATATAAAAGCAAATCAATAAAATATATAATACAAAAATAAAATATAATAAATGTAATACATCACAAAAGAAAGAAAAAACATCAAAATTGATTTCATACAAACAGTATAAACTGAATGTATTTTTATAGAAGAAAATAATAATAATGTATTAAATATTTTCTTTAATTTAACTTTAAAAATTTAAAGGTTTTCAATTAAATACAAACTGCAGGTTTAATTATTAATTTTAATTAGACGGATATACGCGAGATTGCAATCGGAGTATTTCAGTGTTCGTTATTGTATGATACAAAATATGAGCCTTGATTTATATTCCAAATGATTAAAGCTGTAATTTTTCTTTCAGTTGAAAAAAAATGTTTTATTATATAATACGTATAATTTAATATATAGATAATAATATGATATAACTAGGCAATTTATTAAATTATCATTATCAATTTTGTATCAGGTGTACATAAAATAGCTCCGATCATCACTTCTCTGTTAGAATAAATTATTGCTAGTTTTTTTTTTTTTTTTTTTTTTTTTTTTTTTTAGTGTAGAATTGTAATAGGGAAATGTCAAAATAAAATATATCAGAGCAAAAAAAAAAAAAAAAAAAAAAAAAAATACAATAATTAATCTTGGGGAGGAAGTGTTTCCTCAAAAGATAATGATTTTGTCGCGTGGTTCGTTTTTCTTCTTAATTATATCCCTACATTTGAAGTGTTAAAAACATTTCGCTATTATTATTATTTTTATTTTTATATAAAAGTAAAATATTGTGGTTGGAATTAAAAATAACATATAACTATTATACAGAGTGAAATGCGTGCAAACTGGTTTTAATTTACATTGCGTGTACTTAATTTATAAAAGAAATGACATTGGTTATCGTTATATATATATATATATATATATAGGTATATATATAATAAATATATATGTAACAAAAAGAGCGTGTTGTACGTAAAGAATGGGGAAGCTTTTCATTTAATCTTCCACATTGATTATACTACAACCATAATTATAGCAAAAGTAAAATTACTATTGAACGTAAAAAAAAAAAAAAAAAAAAAAAAAAAAAAAAAAAAATCGTTTTATAATATAGGTATTGTATAAATAGAAAGTAAAATATAGTAAACGTTATAATATCATATGGTATAAATTTTTAAATATTTCGGAATCACTGTTAATGCATTAATGAATAACACTAATTTAAAAAAAAAACTATTTGATACATGTATTTTTATTATTTGAGTATTATATTCATATATAGGTTGAATATGGTATTTGTAATAAAAAAAAAAAAATATATCACGCTCTAGTAATCAATGCTATGATTGATGATAAATAATAAAAGTGACGTATTTACCTCGTGTGAGATTTAACGTGTTGCCGTCGTGTGCAGCGCTCTCTCCTCCCCCGCCCATGTAGTGTCCCACGATCACTCTCATCCCACTACTTCTGTCTATGTACTGCCGTTGTCCTCGAGATAGTCTGTAATAATAATCATCAAGACATCATCAGCATAATTTGACGTGGCTCATTAGTTTCGCACACGTAAAGTATTTTTATTTTATAAAGTCGTAACATAAAGTTGTGAGATCAAAACTTTGAATATGGTTTGTATAGTGCATGAATTTCGAAGAAAAATGTCAACAATGGTAAGATTTCTTATATATATGTTTCTTAAATATATGTTAGTTTCAGAATGGTATTAAATTTAGTATTAAATACCTTGTCTTATCAACTTTTATCTGCTATACGCTATAAAAAAGAAAATGTAGATTTTAGGTAATTCGCTGTAATTTTTAATATTAATGTAGAAACGTTATAGAGTGACTTGTGCCTCTGTAAATGCTTGCTTATTTTAGTTTAGAAAATTTAAATATTTATGCTTCTTGACAAGGCTTCTCTTATATAATTAAATATTCGCGTATTAAATATATAGAGTAGCAAGTGAAGACAAGCATGTTAAAAACTTAATTATAAATATAAATTGTATATAAATTACAATTCGAAGTGCCATTACTTGCATGTTATTTCTTGAAGTAAAAAATAATGCCTCAACACAACTCAAAAAAAAAAAAAAAAAAAAAAGGATCGTTATGTTCAACGTCGTGTTCTTGTATAACAGTGTGCTAATTGGTGTAAATGAATAATGAAAATATAAAATACAAAGGTAGCGAGCGAGCGCGGCGTTGAAATTACCTAATTACATTAGCTTTTATTATGTTCGTAATTATTTTACAGTCATGAGCAAAAACTTAATTTAAAATGTACACAAGCAAAAAAAAAAAAAAAAAAAAATCATTTAATATCTTTTTTTATATTTACTATTTTCAAATTAATTAATTCAGTTGAAAGTTATAATTGTATTGAAAATATTACTTTCTATTACAAAATATATAATGGAAAATTTAAATATAAATAACATAGATCTATTATCAAAATAAGTCAAATAACAGTTTAACCTACAAAAATAGCTTTAAATTGAATATACTCTACTTTCTCTATACGTATATTGATAAATATTTAAATTTTAAATATATTGTATAATTTAAATGATTATAAACAAATAAAATCGAAATCATTTGACGATGTGCTTTCATTTTCATATATTATTTGAACACAGGAAAAGGAAATGTTTTTTTTTTTATAGGATATGCATTTGATGAGCGAGAGTGAAGATGCATTGACTTGGAACCTTTCATTAAAAAAAAAAAAAAAAAAAAATCTCTGGATAAATGTAAAAACATCAGAATTAAAAATTATTTCTCGTTAAAATTAATTTCCAAATGCCAAATGCTTAAAAATTTCATGTCGTCTAAACATCTTGATTATTTTGATAGAATTTAAAGTTATTAAAAATATCTCGCATCTTGAACATGAAAAGAAAAGAGACAACAATAACAAAAATACAAAAAAAAAAAAAAAAAAAAAAAATTCATGGGCTAGTGAGAATGACGAAGTATGACAATTATACTAAATTTTACAGTCACAACCGCAGCAAAGTAACTTCATAAAGTTACGATGCTCTAAAAGAAACCAAAATTTTTAAACACACATCTGGAAGTTCGTTTATATTAACAAAAAAACAAAAAAAAAAAAAGGCAGAAGGGCTTTTATTTTAAGCAGACTTTTTTATGAATATAAACAAACGTTGATGACATAATTGGTATAGCAAGAAAAAAAATGCTGTCTTGTTAAAGTCTTCAAATTGTGTCTTAAAATTTTTTGTTGTCATGATTTTTCAAATTTATTTATTTATTTAAATTTTTAGCAAATAATATGCTTGATGAGTAATATGATGAGTAAAATTTCTCTACACCGCAAAGAATCGCGTCATGCGAATGATACTATAAGTATTTAAAAAAAAAAAATACACAACATATTTCGATAAAAAAAAATACATACCTTGAAACGAATTTAGCGTAAAAACGTTTCAAGCATATCTCTAATGATTGATCAAGCATATATTTAATCTTTGCAATAAATTATATCAATTTTTATGTAAATTAAAATGTGATGACAATATTTACAGTACAGTAATTCGTTCATATATAAATTAAGATGTCGAGTTGTGAATTGTATATTACATGACTCTCTCGCTTACTTACTTGATAAAAATTATACTTGTATAAAGTATAAGCCTTGAGATAGGAATGAAAAAAAAAAAAAGGTTAATATTATTGAACTGCAACGTCAAAATTTCTGAACCTTATCGGGATTTTATTGTTTTTTTACACGACTGCTTAGCACAACTGTGTTTTACACTTTTCATTTTAAGGCATTTTTATTTTATATATTAAAACGCCATTTTTACTTTTTAAAAAACGAGCAAAAGATAAATAAAAGAAAGGAAGT